>QVRM01000228.1:12500-128603 GCA_003439945.1 Dermanyssus gallinae | reverse complement strand
ATATATATATATATATATATGTGTGTGTATACATATATATATATATATATATATATATATATATATATAAACATGCATATAAAGTGCATAACGGCTAACAGAGCTATTAGAGCGAATAACAGTACTCAGTAACACAAATCGCATGGTTTATGCCTGCATCCCCGGGGTCTATACCAAGGCTCATACGTAGCAAGGAATAACTATAGGAACGGTAGAGCACGTGCTTTTCATATGCTCCGTTTGATCGAGTGACATCTAGCTGACGGATGGAGTATATATACAATGACTATCATAAAATGTCAATTTACCAAAATGTGTTTGTTTTGAGCGCAGTTGAATAATCGTAAGGTTACAAGTTTAAGATACTGAGCGTGCAAGCTGAAAAATAAACATTACAGGATCTCAATTTTTGCGAGATATCTTCTATACGACTATTTCGCTTTGTCTACCCAAAGTTCGATGTGCTTCGAATATTGGCTTTGTTTCTCTATAGAATAATCTGCTTCGCTTGCAGTCCACGTTACTTTCATTCACATTCTGTCAAGCTACGTCGAGCCTGCAAAATCAATCGAATACACTTTAGTAATTTGGAAGAGCAATTTAAAAAATATTCTGAAAGATTATTTTCTTGACGAGTTCTACCATTCCGTATATATATCTTGAAAAAAAATCGGACAAGCTGTACATATATATATATATATATATATATATATATATATATATATATATACAGGGTGTTCCTATTTGTGTGTCCAAAACGCTAGGGTATGGTCAAACTCGGTGAGAAAATCATTTTTGCCAATGGGTGGAAGCCGGGAAAACGTTTTGTTTAGGAGTGAGGATGAAATTTATAAAAGCAGTTATTCTGTCTTTTTTCTCCTACATAGTTGTGCAAAATCTACGTTTGCGGGAGAATCAGTCAGCGCACAAAGGAACCGATGATACAGGCATGTTTGGCGGAAAATTCTGCACAATAAAGTATACATTATTAGCTTGCGTAGCAAAAAGCGAATAGCCAGATTAAGGAAAGTCATAAAAAGTCAAAATGTTACGTTAACGCTTTTTTGTGCAACATCGTAATTTTATCCATTACGACCAAAAATGCACGTCCAAAAGACTACTCTCAGGCAATAGCAGATTTAATGCCCACTACATTCGTACCAAAGTGATGGTGCTGCGTTACGTAGTTGCCGAGTAACTAAGCTTTTTCGACAGTCATATCGAAAGCGAAGGCATGCATACTTGCATAGGGTGTATGAGAAAGTTAGGTACGTATTTTGAGGTTTGGTAGAACTCAGCAAGAGAATAATTTTTTCTAATGGAAAGAGGGGGCGGAAACGTCTTGGCAAAATGCTACGGTTCTGGACGTGAAGACTTCAACGTGAAACATAACAACTATGACTGTCGAAAAAGCTTAGTCACTTAGCAACTACGTAACGCAGCACCATCACTTTGGTACGAATGTAGTGGGCATTAAATCTGCTATTGCCTGAGAGTAGTCTTTTGGGCGTTCATTTTTGGTCGTAATGGAAAAAATTACGATGTTGCACAAAAAAGCGTTAACGTAACATTTTGACTTTTTATGACTTTCCTTAATCTGGCTATTCGCTTTTTGCTACGCTAGCTAGTAATGTATACTTTATTGTGCAGAATTTTCCGCCAAATACGCCGGTATGATCGGTTCCTTTGTGCGCTGACTGGTTCTCCCGCAAACGTAGATTTTGCACAACTATGTAGGAGAAAAAAGACAGAATAACTGCTTTTATAAATTTCATCCTAACTCCTAAACAAAACGTTTTCCCGGCTTCCACCCATTGGCAAAAATGATTTTCTCACCGAGTTTGACCATACCCTAGCGTTTTGGACACACAAATAGGAACACCCTGTATATATATATATATATATATATATATATATATATATATATATATATATATATATATATATATATATATGTATGTATATATATATATATATATTGACCCCATTTAAGTCTAAACTAATAATTTGCGGATGTATATAAATACAAACTGTATCCTAGCGTCCCTCTGTGTCTCTGTGGTCGTTTTTGTGTTGGCGTATATGTCTGTATGGGTGTGTGTTCACAGGCATGCTAGGGACACATGTCCTTTAATTGGTTTACTACCCATAATTATGTACACTGTCATCATTATTGCTGTTGTCATTTCCACAATGATCGTTGTCCTGTACTCCTGCTGCTACTGCTGGTTGTATTGTTACAAATGTCATGATTGCCAATCTGACTACTACTACTACTACTACCACGACTACTTTCCAAACGTAATTAGTATTGTGGCCACGTCGCGCATGGCACACATATCTATCTATCTAACTAGGTAGTGGCAGAGTTTCACATTTTGTCTTCGAGGCGAGGCAGTTTCGGTTTCTCTCCGGAGTCGTTGACCACCGTTGCCCCTGCTGCTGCGGCCGCCATTGGCGAGTCGACGTTGTGATCAGTGAAAGCGCGCAGCCCGTTTGAATGACGGCGTGCATATTTCACGCTGCCAGCTTTCTCGTTCATTCCTCGAGCCATGTATTCATTCATTCATTGATTCATCCATTCATTTGGCACGGAGGGAGGGGGGGGGGGCGATTTTACTTGCGTAGTCCACGTTCAGGTAGAGAACACTGTGTCGCGATCGTCGTTCTCATCATGATGGTTATGGCGGTTGTTGAGAGTTTGAACTATTCAAGAAGACGACGACAACAGTTCCATAACGACGACGGCGACAACGACAAGAACAACAACAACACAGAACCACAACAACAATAACAACAACAACAACAGCTACTACTACTACTACTACTACTAAACTACTAATACTTCTACTACACACAACAAACAACAACACACAGCAACGATGACGGCGGCAGCAGCCAGGACAACGGTTTAAACGACTCCCACATTATCTGCCGTAACGACTGGGAACACGATTGTTGCTTTTCGGTGGCCAACGATTGTCTATGTGCATTTCCCGCCGTGCTTCTCGATGAACAACACACGGCGTTTGTACTTTAGTACCGACGCAAAAAAAACACCTCATTGGTATAGGGATAGATAGAGAGAGCCAAAAGGGAGATATACCTCTGAAATTAGAAGAACATAGGGAAAATTTGAGAGTAAGAGAGAGAGAGAGAGCTAAGTGAAGGTTGAGATAGGGAAAAGTAGACTAAGTGAAAACGAGAAAGGCTGGACAAGAGGCAAAACATTTGAAAAGATGAAATCGTACAAGAACACAAATTGTGCTCCTGGGGGTCGGACAAACGCGTCTCTCTCTCTCTCTTTTTATTTCTCTCCGTGTCTCTGTCCGTGTCATAGCAAGCAGCAGCTGTTGAGGTGGGGCTGCTTGCCGGGGTGGTGGCGAAGGATCTCGACGAATTGCTTGGTCAAGCAGTCCATCTCGCTACTGCCATGATCAGGTCCCGCCGGTCTGTCTGTGCAACGTACCCATCAACGCCTCTGTCTACGAGACTTAGTTAGCACGGACGCACGCCGCGCAGAGGAGACGAGAAGCTGTTGCCAAGCTCGTCGGATTCGTTTGCCTACCGGCTATCGAGGAGAGAGAGAGGAACGGAACTCTTGGGAAGTAAAAAATTTGGCCATTTCTTTCGCGGCCCCTTCTCCTTACATGCCCGACACGGTGGTGTAGGCGAGGAAAAATAAGCGAAGAAAAAAAACAGACAAGAATACCAAGCAGGAAGATGAGTGTAAGCTAGGCGAAGAGAAGGAGAGAGGGAAAAGGGAAGGAGAGAGGGAAGAGGGAGGAAGGGAGGGATAAAAACGATGCCAACGAGGAAAGCGGGTGAGCTGGGAAGTGAGTCTCCACTAGAGTGCTGGGGATATAGGCCAGAAGAGCCGAGAAAATCTCGTCAAATAGACAGCGCTGGCAGCGGCGCAACGCGTCCTAAATATGACCACTATTTTGTCCGCCCCCGTTGTAGCCGGGTTGGTTCGTCATTCGGGTAGTTTGCCGGTCGGTCGGTTGGTTGGTCAGTCAGTCATCTAACGTGGCCAATCCACCAAGGCCTTTCGAGATGGCCCCTCTAGCGGACGGGAGCGTACCGCACACCCCTGGTGGACAGGGTAGGGGGCGCAGCAGACAAGGCCGATCAGTATACGACGCGAAGCAGACTAGGGCGTCTGGGCTAGGTAGCGGGGGCGGGCGACCGAGCGACCGCAGACAAGGACGCATAGGCTAGGAAGGAGAAGAGGACCGACCGCGCGACTAGCACTCGCTGAGAGGAGAGAGAGAGAGAGAGAGAAAAGCAGCACAGCGGAGCATTACAGGACGGGGCATGACAGGGCGCTAGAGAAGGGCAGGGTGGACGCAGGCCGAGCGGCAAGAAACATGGGATGTGCAACGGAGGGGGAACTGGGAGGACTGGGGGGATAGGGCGGGGGAGCAAGGGCAGATGTTGTACATCATTAAAATTGCTCACTCAACTAACAAGGATCAGTCAGTCGCAACAGCAGCTACCGCAACTCGCGGCTTACGGCTAGTGGGGCTCGCCGGGCGGCCGCCGTAGACTAGTGGGGTAAGCAAGCCAGCCAGCCAGGCAGCAAGCAAGCAAGCCAACGAGCAAGCATACTGCGGCTTCGGGCAGAGGCGACGTACGTCATTGCTGCTGCTGCTGCTGGCGGGGGCTATGGCTTGGCTGACCATGGATGGCGCTAGTTAACCAGACGATGATGAATCCCCTCCTCCGATACACGGATGCATTCGCGAGCCGCAGCAACTGTAGCTACTACGACGTACGCGGGACGTCCAGCAAAAAAGTTTGCCAACGTGTGATAATACATCTCTATATAGACATCTTTCTCTCCGGCAAGCTGGTCCAGTAGCAAAGCCAGCACGTTCTCGCGTTCTCGACAATAACGCGGAGGTGGTGGTGGTGATTGCGATCGCAAGTCGCAAGTGTGTGACTATGTTTTTAGATGGCTGTTCAATTTCAGAATCGCAATCAGCAGAAATCGCAAATGTGCCGAGTCAACTAAGAGTCAACTGTTATTGCCCCAATCGAAAAACCTCGTCGTATCAAGCGATGGCCTTCGACCGTGTCTTTTTTTTTGTTTGGCGACAATTGCTAAAACATGCTCATGCTTATATGCGTATGTATACAAGCATACTTTATGTATTAGCTAATTGTTTGCTTTTACTTAAAGCTAGCAGCGCAGAGTAGCTTAAAAGCAAAATGTTCAATTCAAGGCACTTTAGACACTAAACCGTTTACCTCGTCCGCCCTGATAAAATCTACAGCTTACAAGAAGTGATCGTCCGCCGTAGTGATTCCATCGTGAAAATCAATATAGTGGCTGAGTCTTGCATGCGTATATATATATAAGCCAAATATTGATTCTAGTTAGAGTAGCCCGATATAGCTAACGGGATAGCTGTTTTGTTTAAGACACGCTAGACACTATAGGATTTGCTCTGTATGTCCTGTTAGAACCACAGTTTGCAAAGGTCGACCGTTTACGATCAGGTGGTGGTTTCGTCGTAAGTCAATACACTGACTAAGTCCTTCAAACGTTGCCGTACATATAAATACCCACGGTTAGCTTCGCAGGAGCTACCAGAATACATATTATCTACCATCATGAACGTGGGGCTAATTGCGGCTCATACCATTGATGACGGCAGTTGCTAATTATTCACTGACAGTATCTCTAACAAGCCTGAACGGCCCCTGATGACGATCGTTGTGTTTAAACTGACAGATCGACACCTATCAGCACGTGGCAGCATCTATTACCATGCATTCTATGAGTGCTCGCATAGCAACAGACTGTGCTGTTCGGAAGAAAATCGTTGTGGTTGCTGTTGTTGTTGCTGTTGCTGCTGCTGTTGTTGACACTGCTGTTTACATCGTTATTGTTGTTTTTGTTGTTGTTGTTGCTGCTGTTGTTGTTGTTGCTGTTGTTGTTGTTGTTGCAGATCCGCCAGCAATCACGTTGTCGGTCGAGAACGACAAGGTCATGGAGGGAGATACGGTGCGCTTCATCTGCTCGGCGCAGGCGAACCCCAGCGAGCTCGCCTATCGGTGGTTTCGTAACGACGAGCCAATTCCGCTTGGCGACAACCAGAACGTGTTGGTGCTCGAGCGCGTCTCGCGCCGTATGAACGGCGAAACCGTCACCTGCGAGGTTCGCAACTCGATCGGCATCGGCAAGTCGACGCAGACGCTCAACGTCTACTATAAGCCACAGTTCAAAGGCGAAACCAACATTGTCGCCGCCGAACTTGGTCAGTACCGCGCCAGTAGTTGAGCTAGCTATAGCAGACCGTAGCAGCCGTAATAGCGATGCAGTAACTAAGTCATTTCCAACAAACAAGATACTGTACTTAGTATTTATTTATTAAAATCACCTTTGTCAGGTACATAGTCAATGGTCAAATGGTAAAATTAAAACAATATCAACAAACAAGATACTGTCGGATCTTAGGCAAGTATTGTGCTTAGGGCAAATAGGCGCCGTTCATGAGGCTATAGGCAGACGATGGACGATAGATGGCTAACACCGTACAGTAACAGACGCAGTAGTATTCCTCAAGAGCTCATCATGTCATGTCAACTACAGTACGTGTTGTTGTTGTTGTTGTTGTTGTTGTTGTTGTTGTTGTTGTTGTTGTTGTTGTTGTTGTGTTGTTGTTGTTGTTGTGTTGTTGTTGTTGTTGTTGTTGTTGTTGTTGTTGTTGTTGTTGTTGTTGTTGTTGTTGTTGTTGTTGTTGTTGTTGTTGTTGTTGTTGTTGTTGTTGTTGTTGTTGTTGTTGTTGTTGTTGTTGTTGTGTTGTTGTTGTTGTGTTGTTGTTGTTGTTGTTGTTGTTGTTGTTGTTGTTGTTGTTGTTGTTGTTGTTGTTGTTGTTGTTGTTGTTGTTGTTGTTGTTGTTGTTGTTGTTGTTGTTGTGTTGTTGCTGTTGCTGTTGTTGTTGTTGTTGTTGTTGTTGTTGTTGTTGCTGTTGTTGTTGTTGTTGTTGTTGTTGTTGTTGTTGTTGTTATTATTATTGTCGTAAATGTTTTACTGTCAAGTGCCATCGGAGGACGAACTCCACTCGAAGGACGAACGGGTGTCGATATGAGATCATTCAAGAAAGGAGATTTGTTTTTCGGATTCTGCCTATGTAGGAACTTCCAGGCTACTTGTTTCCAGGGTCCGGTGGGTATCACCGACTGACTCCTGTCGTCCGTTTGTGGAATTTCTCCGGCTTCGTTCGGAAATGTTGCACTTTTATTTGGGCTTGCATTTCTTTTAACAACAATTCTGCATGGTATGACCAAGCATAGATCAATACTGCCTTGCTATGGGAATGCTAATATTCAGCATATATTGCATTAGAACCTGGACTGGAAAAAAATCAGGTATGAAGCCGTAGCAGCAACACATACCGATCTTTCAGCGCGAGAATTTACTTCAATGAGTTCATGGCGATGACAATAATGAGGCTTACGTTAGACCCACCGAGCCCACCGAAGCTAAATCGCTTACACATGCCACTATAGCTTGCCATCATGTATGCAATACAAACATACACTACCCAACCGCCCATATACGCGTCTATTACTCTTTAACAACCACTTACGGGTCAGTGTCTTGCTTTCCGTATCGAGATGAGCAGGTGTAGCTTAGGTGTCGCTGCGTTTGCATCTGCTACCAAATGTTGTGCTACCTAGTTCTATTGTGCATTCTCACGACCACGAACACGACTGACACCAGGCCCTTTCAGCAAGATCCAGCGCTACATTTGTGACATGTGTGAGCCGCACAAAATAGCAAACATGAGCATTATGAAAAAACAGCAGCGGCAGCAGCAGCAACAACAATAACAACAACAGCGACAGCGACAACAAACATAACAGCAACAACGGTGCCACTTCGTCCAAATAGTAAGCGCAGTTTAAGCGATTTTTCGGTTGGGTAAGGCCCGCTGGGACTACTGTATCGTCCTACACAATAAAAGCAGCCGTAAAGCGCAGAAGAGCCACGGCAGGTTGACAGCGGTAACAACAATTGTAGTTCCATCAGCAGCAGCACCACATCCACCACCACCGCCAATAGCTGAAGTAGCAGCAGTAGCAGCATCAGCCGCCTCTGGGCCATGAAAGAGGCTAAAGGACAAAGAACTCACAGCGTTCTGGTTCTGCTTTCTGCTGAGGACGTGGTGGTTATAGTAGTTGTTGTAGGAGAAGAAGTAGTAGTAATCGTAGTAGTAGCAGTAGTAGAGATGACGATGTATTGTTGTTGTTGTTGTTGTTGGTGGTGTAGGTGTTTGTGATGATGATGATGGTTGCCATGATGCTGATCATGACAATGGTAGTGGTGGTGGTGGTGGCGATGGTACATAGCGGCTATACGGCCGTGCTTATGACGAGCGTCGTGGTGGTAATGCAGAGGTGCTGCAGAGATGGAAAATATCCATCTGGACAAGCAGTGAGTAATGAGTGGGCAACGGGCAGGGGGCGCGGGAGCGTCGGGCGGGGGCATATAGAAGAGGTGGTGGTGGTTGGTGATGGTGGTGGTGTAACCAACCAGACATACAAACCTACAGAGAGGAGCCAGCCAGATAGGCAGAACGCCAGACAGACAGACAGACAGACAGTCTCTCCTCCGGGAACGAAGGAATGAACTAACGTCCGGGCGACGGTTGGACCGACGCCTGACCGACCGACCGAATAACCGACCAACAAACAAACCTAACCTAACCACCCAACAAGCAGCCGAGGAGAGCTCGACGCTGAGTCTGACAGCAGCAGCAGCAGCAGAACCTTCTGCACCGCCCCGCCCATGACGGCATGGGCCTCCTCGCCCCTTTTCCCACCGCCGCCGCCGCTGTTTATAGCAGCAAGCGAATTGCAACGATAACAACGATGGAAAGACTACATTGCCGTGGTCGTCAGCATTGTCGTCATCGTCGTCGTCATCGTCGTAGTCGTAGCAGTAGTACCAGGGGCGACGGTGGCGGCGACGCTGACGACGATGACGGCCCGTGGAAATCCGAGTTGATGATGACCAGCGAATGACCGACCAGAAGCAGAGTTGGTTGGCTCAACCAACCATTCAACCATCCGGCCAGCCAGCCAACCAACGAACAACTCGTCCGCTTCGCTGCGCGTGCTAGACGCTACGCGACGGTACAGGAGAAGACCGGCACAGCCACAGCAAGGGCGGCCAACAAGCGTACTACTATCCAGGGGTGAGGTTTAGGGGGTGGCGGCCGTGTATTGCCCTGTCATTGCCACCCTCATCACAATTGCCCCTGGCGTCGCTGTCGCTGGCGCTGCTGCTGCTACGGCCCCTGGAAGTCATGGTTGACTCGTGGCTCGGAAGTGGAAGCACAACACCACCGGACACATGGCCCATGTACGCGGCTGGGAAAAGGGGTGATGAGGATGAGCATCGTCCTGTTGTTATCGTTGTCGCCCTGTTGTTATCGTTGTCGCCCTGTTGTTGTTGTTGCCGTCCTGTTGTTGTTGTCGTCGTCCTGTTGTTGTTGTTGTTGCTGCTGCAAATATAGTCGGCGGCTCTAGGGCACGGCCTTGTCATGCCTAGCCTAGCCAGGCCTTCCGAGTCAACACCAGAGGTACCATCAACAACAACGATACCAACATTGACGAGGACGAGGTCATTGGCGACATCCACACCATCACCGACAACCATGACGAAAACTATCACGCCGCTAGAATTAAATGATTGCGACATTCCCATGTGGAAGTAGCCCAGTAACTAATTGTAGTATTAATATAATCGTAGACCTCGCAATGGTACCACAGTCGACTACTACCTCTGCAGCTGACTTCCTGATTGACGGCGGTTGCAACGACACAGACACAGTTATGCGTATTATGAATATTAAAGACCCAATGACACCGCGAACCTATTTATTTTTGTAATATAGTACGTCATGTGCAAGTTTATCGGATGCTCTTTGCATAATAGAGAACAAAAAAAATATCGCGACAACGCAGTCTACGGAAACGATTGGGTCATATTATGGAAGTCACAAGGACACAACTAGTACGAAAACCCTACGCTTCAGTTAAGGAGGCGTGTTTGTGGCAGCAGTAGCCCATAAAGATCAGCCGTTTTTCTTAGGTCGTAACCTTATGAGCTGGCTTTCGGCCAACATTGAACGTCCACGAAACCGCGCGTGGAACATTTCTATCTACGACGGATCCTAATAACTACAAATGTGCAACGGTGGGGATCGAACCCATGTACCCTTGTGTCTTCTCCGGTCGCAAGGTGCACACGAATGCATCCATCACGCAACCAAGCGACTAACCAGCAATGGAAGGAGGTATTGACCGCACGGGTTTCTTTCAACCACGTTGAGTCGAATTATTAGCAATAAGTGTTAGCAAAGGCCACGACACAGCTTGGTGAACTTCGTGACATTGACCTTTAAACAGCTATGAGCACAATTCCTCTAAAGATCGTCCTGATAGTGAGGTGATGCGCATCTGCATTGTTATCTCATTCGCTAAACCAAATGACTTTCAAAAGTCTAGGAAAATGCTAACTGTTTAAAACGGGTCCTGGGATCATCGATAGATGTGTCTGTAACACTCGCAACGTAAAACATGCCTCGATCGCACCCTTCAGATTATTTGGCATTTAACAACCTACTGTTTAGTCCTGCAGTCTTACAGGCTCATAGAGCATAGCGGAATGGTCACAGCCTTCAAAATGTTTAACTTCAATCGTTTTACAACTAATTGATATTTCTTCAGATCAGAAGAAAGCAAGGTAAACGAATTGAACGTTAGGCTGTCGAAACTTCATGGCATGCCTGACACCATTACATGCGTGTAGATGACAATTTTTAGGAACCTAGCGAGCGACCTTGTGTCAGTAAGTTCGGCGGTGAAGAACACATTGAACGACATCTCGTAGTCGCGTTGATCAAATAAGCCCAGCCTAATATTGTTCATGTCATGTACTAACTACCGATACAGCAAATAAATCCACTATTATTATTATTACTATATTTACCGGCCCTTTCCTGCAGGTACAACTGTGAGCCAGTACCTAAATACGCAGCATTTGCCTTGTTGTTGTTTTTGTTTCAAAGTGAGTACATCTGTACATTTGTTTCTTATTCGGGTTAACGGCACAATTATAGCGTTTGGCCAGTTTGTCACGTTGCGATTGGCGTTCGCTTGACAGCCGCGTCGTATTTGACGTCGGTACTCAATCCGGCGCACTGTCTTCCCATACATCCTCTATCTAATAATGCCGCCAGCCTATTATTTGCTGTTGCCATAAGTCTTTCATTCTCTCTCTCGCTCTCCAGCTCGCTCGCTTTGATGAGTAACACCGAAACGAATGGTTCGCTTGTCGATACGCATGTTGATAGTGATCTATGTTTATTGGACCACTAGCCACGCAACCATCAATCATCGTAAACTACTGCACCTGTTTGCAAAATGCATACCCACCGTATAACTTATTTAGCATATATATATATATATATATATATATATATATATATATATCCATACATATGTTTGCGTGTGTGTATAGTTCTTATGCGGTCGAAGCCCTAATGAAGATCTAGTGGTGGCACGAGGAGCTTGGTACAAGCTACGACGAGACACAAGGCGACACGTCGGTCACTTGCTTTGCATGCTAGTTCCCTCCCAGCTTTGCTGGCATACAAGCTTATAGGTTTTACTAGACTACAGGATGGTTTCGTTATATATGCATTATTATTACAATAAATTAGATACGAATTACCATCATATGACATGGCGCGCTAGCATTATTAGATGAGCAACGAGAAACGTTAATACAATTGAGACGTATATGTTAATTATACGTATAAACATGGTGCTGTTGTTGTTTTTGTTGTTGTTGTTGTTGTTGTAATAATGATGATAATTAATATTCTCATTGTGCTATTTTTAGTTGCTGCTGTTGCGTCTGGCATTTTAGCTACGGTCGTCTGCAGCATGTCTCATAGTGTCGTTGGAAAGAACAGCTGTGGCCTAATAACGAATGTTCCGACAGGTGTAGAGGTAGCCTCAAGGGAAAACCAGACGACATATTGCACATGCCCGCGGTACAACGTGTTGCAAGGCGGGGCAACTCAAATTCGCGTATTGCTATTTCGGGGCAAAAGCTTCCCGAATTTTCGGCAACTGTAGATATTCTTTTTAATACTGACTCGGTTTTCTGTCGAGGCAACCCGACCCCAACTCGACCAACCCGACCTGGATGTTATAAGAACCCTTCACGTTTGTACACACCCTTCACAAAAACAAGGCTCTAAGTTGCCTTTCGGCTTCTTCACGTGAGGAGCGAACTTCTGCTAGCAAAAAAGAACTTTGTTAACCGTCTCTGTACTACACAGGGTTCGGAAAAGCCGTGCAAGGCTAGCCATAGTTAGCCAGGGCTGAGGATTGTACTCTACATTACCTAGTTGTCGGAACACACCGAGAATAACCAGATAAAACGTCCATGATCTGAGATCAGTCGAGCAGTGCACTAATCAATGCTAATCGGTCGCCTCTGTCCCTGATTTGTCGTGTTTGCATCTCGTCATTGTTGCAGGTACCGAGGTCGCACTGAGCTGTGAGGTTGACAGCAATCCTTTTCCGGATATCGTGTGGCTTCGCGAGGGCAGTGCCCATGTGTTAGGCAAGCAGGCCACGTTTGTCATTCGCCACATGGAGCCAGAGGATGCCGGAAAGTATGTTTGTCGAGCGACCGTTCCCGGCTTCCAGGTAAGCGGACGTCGTAGCAGCGGAATTCCTTTGCCACTTCTCTGTTTCAGCGAACACGGCGCGGCGTCACACATGTATATGTTTCTCGGCATTTCTAGCAGCGACGGGTGGTGCATGCTTGGTAGAGCGAATCTATATATATATATATATATATATATATATATATGTTGTTAAGAAGAAAATAGTGGGATAGGATAGACGGTCATAAACAACGATTTACATTGTAGTTACCCAGTATAGCGAACGTAAGCGTAATGTCTTCACTATTACCTCCCTGGCTTTCGCATGAGCATTGCTGAGAACGTGCTTTAGTGTGTCGTAGTGGGCAGAGTAACAACAGTCATCATACTGGTTTCCGCATTCTTGCTTAATCTTCCAGTCCCTAGCTTCCTTTCCTTCTCTCTGTCCCACCATTTGTCATATCTTTTATGTCTCTCTTACCTTTTTCTTTTTACTCGTTCTCTTAACCTCGCTCTGCTCTTCTAGGAAATTACGAACGAGATTACTGTGCACGTCAAGGGCCCGCCGCATATTAACAGTTCGCCGTTTCAATACGGCATGGAGGGTCAGGAGGTTCACGTCGAGTGCCTGATCGTGTCCGTGCCGCCCGCAGGCAAGGTTCAGTGGGAGAAGAACGGCCAGCTGCTGGACATCGATAACAATCAAGGCATCGAAATGATTAAAGGTAACAGTCTCAAGAGGGCCAGGCAGCTCTGATATCGGCGTTCGCAGGCCAATCGAATGCACGCAGCCCACACACCAGTGTCGACTTTGCTTTGCAAGTCATCAAACGTCGAGGACGATGAAGGACGAAAAGTCAACAATTAGCAACTTCAACTAGCTGTCAATCTGTCTACCTGTCGAACAATCTCAGTTCGGTGTGGAACGGTGAGATTCGAGATAAGGCTCGACCCAGAAACCGATTTCAGCGTCGTTTTCCCTGCCGATCTCTTACTGTTTACCTGAGGGTACGGCGTCGTGAAGTGGATATCATCTACTCCGGCCTCTTCAGACCTCCACCGATGAGGAATGGGCCAGCAGCCCCCCCTCCCCGCGCTCTTAAAGATCAATAACAGCGGAAAACTAGAAATAGGCTCATGACATTTTTACTTATCTTCAACATTGCGCCGCTTTGGACTCACTCGCGGCAGTTTTCCAACAAATACCAGTGTGATCCGAAATTTCCCCTCTATAGGTAATGTGCCGACGGCCACTACAATAGCTCTCCGATCCTTGGAAGGCATGTATTCCCTGGAAGCCCCCCGTAGGCTTATTCTTGCAGGGATAGGTTCAATAAGGCCAATTTCCGATAAAATAAACTTGCTTTTTGCTTTTTAGCACGTCTGACAATGTAGGCATATGTAGGGTATGTATGTATTGGTCAAATATCTGTTACCGTTGGTACGGACAATTTCTGGGCAATTCGTAAGAACGTGTACGTGTACAGACATACAGTGGTTTAGAATTAGATATTTGTTCTCACTGCGGCGTGACAGGACTTAAAATGCTCACTATTCTACAACACCACTTTTGGGCCGTGTAATGACCTATCGGTGTAATTTTAAAGTAATATATAGAAGTGCAATATAAAAGTAATCGTAATTGTAGCAGCAGATGGCGGAAGGGGACTCCACGCTTGGCGTGCACCCGCATGCTCTCTCCCTTTTGGGTGCGCACTAGGTCAAAAGCACTTGCCAAATAATTTGTATTTAATCTTAATTCTATGTAGGTAACAGACACTGGCTAACAATGCAGTCAAGCTAGCATCCACACGATGGCTTCCCTACCTTATATATATATATATATATATATGTTAGTTACGTTGGGACATGCCCACACGGAAGTGCGAAAATGTGCGTTGAAGAAGGTAAACTACTCAAGTTTATGTACAATAACTTATATATATATATATATATATATATATACACATGCGCCCCTGAATATGTTTGGCCTGGACGGCCATGTTCGACTTATTTTACCAAATGAAGGGGTAGGGAGGTGTTTGTTGGGGCATCATAAGGGAGCGTCATAGCAATGATGAAGTGAAGTGATGATGGTTAGCCGAGCATCTCTCGTTCAGGTTTATGTTCGTCCATTGGTCGGCCTATTCAACCGCTCATCTACTGGTCCGTCAATGACGACGACAACGACGATGACGACAACAGCGCCAACAACAACAACAACACCATTGACGATGGGGGCAGCCGGGTAGGCAGGTAGGTCGGCCGACTGGTCCGTCAAATCGTCCAGCGGCCGCCCCTTGCCCTAAATTCAGCCGTCTACCGCCATCACCGCCAGCGCCCCCGCTGCTCGCGCACAGCGCCCCCCCCCCCTTCCCCACGCCGCCCCCAGCCGGTTCTGTTCGCCGCCCGCCGCTGCCCATAACTTTGGTGCCGGGGCACTTTATTGTCAGACAGCTGGCCACCATGCGTCGCGCTGGGCGTAGCTAACAACATGCTTGCTCGACTACCGCGAGTAGTCACTGACGCAGCAGAACCACCACCATGGCGACGACTACGGAGCTGGCGACCATGACCACAACAGCGACGACAACAACAACAACAACGTCACGAAAACAACAGCAACAACAACTTGAACGTCCATGACCACCGCTAGCAGCAGCAGCGGCTGTACCTGTGTAAGGCATCCAGAGCCATACACAGGAGCGGAATACAGGCAAATGGACAAACGGTCACCGCGACCGCCTCGATAGATAATGGACGGCGTGGCACGCCGGAGGCACCAGAGGCGCACATGACACCCCGAACTAGTTGGGTTAGAGTTGCTTCTGCCGTTGATGCTGTTGTTGCGGTCGTTGTTGTTGTCGTCGTCGTCGTTCTTGTCGTCATTGCTGATGTTGTTGTTACCGTGGGTGTGCATATCTCCATTGTTGTTGTTGTTGTTGCTCCTGCTGCCGTTGTTGTCTTCTTTGTGTGCTGTTGTTGTACAGCTGCTGTCGGGCCCTTTGTTGCTTTAGCTGTTACTGCTGCGATTGCTGCAGAAATTGCATCCGCTATTGTGGCTGTCCTTTACAACGATAGTAGTGGAACAAGAATTAGAAAGAGATCCTCTCCTCCTCTATTCATGACGCCGCAGCCAGTACTGTCGTGCACAGTGTGCAGCAAGCATAGGGATCCATTTGAACCTTCTGCCGCCCCCTCCCCTCGTGCCAGGACTTTTAAGTGTGTCTGTATTTGCACAAGGCTGCTGTACCTTCGATTTCCTACATCGCTGCATTGCATACATTGTTGTCGTCCTCATCGTTGTCACCCCTAAGGGGTTTACACAGGGGGTGTCGGCTGTCTGCACCGGGAGAGAAATGGACGTCAAGACGGACCAGACCAAGAGACAAACAAGCACGCACTCCCGGCCGAATCGGTCGGACCGACAACCGACATCGACAACGACGGACAGACATGGCGGTGGCATCGCTCCCTTTCCCGGTATGGGCAAGGGAAATGAACAGAATCAATGATCGCTTGTCTCCTGATGGTACATGGGGTGGGGGGGGAGGGAGGGAGGGAGACGTTCCTGATGATGGCAGAGCTGTCTCATATTAACTCCGATTGAGCGAGACGTCGTCGAGACACAACATTGCAATAGAGCCGGCAGTTGCAAAAACACAAATAGGACGTTAGCCACGCAGAACGCCAAGCTGCTTTCCTGTTGGGTGCCGGGCAGCTGTTTATTAGTTGGTGGCCTTGAACAGGGAGTTGAAACTCGTGGAGCTCCCGTCTAGTCTAGGGTCAGGTCTGGGGCTGATCGTTACGGCACGCTGTTCATCGCCGCTTGTTCACAACGTGGCAGTTATTAACATCATTGTACTATTACTAGCATTACTGTTACTATTGTTGTTGTTGGTAATATTTTGATTAGTGTTATCTCTAAAAGAGATGAACCAAATACAAAATGCGCAATTGGTACGGAGCGTGTATGTAGCTAGGGTGTTACGCCACACGCGTCTATCTTAAATTAATAGTATATCCGCTGTGTATGCCCTAATGGTGCAACACGAACAAAGGGTGCCTCGGTTTTATCGAAAACTTGGCTTCAAACTTGGATGTGCTTGGCTTTACGTTGTGCCTACCCTTCTAGTAGGCGGCAAATGTTGACCGAGGCTCAAAGGAAACGGCTCATCGACGACACGGCACCTGATCTGAAGGCAAATCATTTGTAGCCTGCGCTCTGCTGGGGTAGGCTTGCTCTTGGGGTTGATTTCCTCAGTCAAATATTTTGCCAAAACAATAGAGCCAAATAGGTAGACATTGAACAAGTAAACGTTTTTGCAGTAAACTTGTCAACTTTGTTCCAAACATAGCACCTGAACATGCATCACCTTCAGGTATTTTTACAACTACATTACATAAGACGTGTTCACTAAGTCTCGAAAATGGCATGTGTTGTCGTTAACCTTAAGCATATATAGAACCTTAAGCATATAAAGAATATGTTAAATATTCATATCCGGAAAAGATCACTGACCCAACACCCAAATAACTGGGGCTGACCAACATGTCTCATAATTATATTTGGCTGCAATGAGGCCGCAAAATATTCAGCGACACTCATCGGAAGGGTTATGGAACCTTGTGCGATGGCACAGTTTGTGGTGGACGATCGATGGACGAAGAAGCGGGTGAGAAAGTGGCGGTACTGGAAGAACGGTTCCATCGGCATTGTCCAGCATCGCCGATGAGCTGTAGAACGCTTCTGGCACTTCTCTTATTTTTGCTCAGAACCCCTTACGGAACTCAGTAGCAGTTAAGCCGTAGGGGGAGGTTGAAAACGGTTTACCAGATTCCTCAATAAACGACGTCGTCCTCTATAGACTAGAAGTTAGCCTCTAGGTCCAAATCTCTCTTAAGGAAAGTGGCCAAATTAATGTGATAACCATATGATGCTACCGAGGCAACCTTCAGGTTGAACAACATGACGGCTCCTGCACCACCCAAGCTAAACCTATCGTTTCTCCTCAGGAGCCCTCGGATCTAAACTTTATTTTTTGTCTTCGACACATTAATTATTAAACCTTTGCACCCGCTGTATGTCTTCAGCTTCTTCAGAGACCTTTTGAGGTCCATGAACACTTTACTATATACCACGAGGTCATTGGCATCAAGAATGTAGAGTCCTTTTTAAGGGCGCAGTGAGGCTCAAGCGAAGCCCTTATAACCTTTCCTTGGTAAGCGAGATTTTCTTGGAGTCTGTCAGCTATCGGTGCAAGCGACAACGTCTACAGTAAGAGTCTCTCGTCTCCGAATGTTTTTGCTAGAGGATGAGGGCCTGAATAAGATAAGCTGTCACACGATAGCACAATGAGACAAACCAGTAATAGAATTCCCCTCGGTGTACGCCTATATGTGAACGAAACACCTCTCGTGTCAGCATGTCGGAGAGTAAATTTGGTGACACCTTCTGTAGGTAGTTGGGGTGCCACGGGCAAAGCTCCATGCGCAACTTAATTGCATCGATGCATTTACCAAGTCCCTGGCACCTTAGCGCACTAGTGCTTTCATCCCCATATTTTACTGTAACTGTTAAATAAACTGGAACTTGTTTTTTTTAATTCAGTAATTACGGGGTTAATAATGTATCCTGAGTACTAGGACATAAGTAGATGAATATATCGATTCAAGGGGATATCTTCCTCTGTCGGTTAGTGTCAGGTCAACCGCCATTCGAGTAAAACGTTGGTGGCGACGAAGTAGTATACATTGAAAGCCCTTATTCCTCAACAGCCTGGCGAAACTTGCTTTATGTAACTGTAACGTTACTGGTTATTCTCGTATATTTTTTTTATCAATGCTTAAATGTGATATGCGTCGCATATAGCTAACGTAGATGTCGTTTTGGTCTAAATCTGGTGACGAGAAACGTTTTCACCGTTCATTACGTAGCGCGCTTACGCTTGTTTAAGTATTTCCTGTGTAGCCCAGTTTCTTGCGAAATAACTTAATTGTACATTCATTCGTCTGCCTTCCATGTGATTTTATAAGCTACTGTCTCGCGATTTAGCTGTACGGCTACAGTACTAAACCACTCGTGAAAAAATCGATTCAGGCGCGTAATAACCTGGACCAGTGGACATTTGGAGATGGCCCTAATCGCTAGGTGCTCGCTCCTATATAGTACATCCGCTATAACTATATAATACTATAGAAGTCTGGAACCGCCTTAGCTCGAAAGAACCAGTCGACAAAATTATGTAAAATGAACTGCTACAGCCAACACATTAAACCACATGCATGCTCGTCTCATTGGCTTTGCAACGATTCGTTAGAGACTGCCAGTGCAAGAACACAAGCATTGCGAGCGGGTTGTACATTATCCTATATATATATATATATATATATATATATATACATTATCCTATATATATATATATATATATATTGGCAGCAAGGGCACCCTATGTGAAAACGAAAAAAAATCTTAGTATTTTCACATTGACACGCGCCAGGTTCAGCACGGATTCATCGATTGACAAAACGTGCAGCGTACACTGTTACGCTCTGCCTGTCACATGATGCGAATGCGTGTTAGTAGTGACACGTAGGGCGTTCTCCGCCGTCATCAGCGGTATTTCAATAAATGCCCTATCTAACAAGCGACGTGTCTCTGTATAACCAACGGAGCAAAGCCTATATATATAGAGAGAGAGAGAGATTTAGATAGATAAATGTGTGTGTTTTAGTGTGTTAGCCAATTTGCTATCAGACAGTGCACGTCATTGGAGTTTGACATTCCCGTCTCATCTTTCTTTCTTGTTGTTTCTCGTGTTAACTTATCGTGTCGATTTGCCTTGTCCCCCCTCTCTCTCCCTCTCCCTCCCCTTTCCCAATTACATAATTTTTCTCCTTTCGCTGGCCTTTTCCGATCTGCCTATCCTGTCACCGTATCGCCCTGTTGTTGTTGTCGCTACATTTCCTCCCCTCGCGTCCCCTCAACCCCCGCCTCCCGCCATCACCGTTTCTCTTCTCTCTCGCATATCGGTCTCTCACTTACACACTCACTCTCTCTCTCTTTCTCATTCTCGCCTTGTTTTTTTTTTCGTTATTGTTGCTTATTCGGTGGCGTCGTCCTTTTTTCAGAGCCCCTGACAAACGGAGAACGCAACCTGCTGGTGATCCACCACGCGAGCGACGACGACTTCGGCGACTACAATTGCTCGGCATGGAACGCGTTCGGCGAGCATAGCATGGTGATCTCGGTTCGACGCAACCGAAACGTGGCCACATTTGTCGTGATGCTCGGCGCGACATCGGGCGCCGTTGTGATCGTTCTCCTGTCGATCATGATTATCTTCTGCATTCGCAGGAAGCCCAGCCAGCTCAAAGGTACAGAGAGAGAGCGAAAGAGAGAAACTACTACTACGACTACTACAACACTAACTAACTATTAATGACCGTAGTTACTACTATCACCACTACCCCGCCACCATCACCACGACCAGGAGGAGTAAACGTAGTTAGTTAGTTAGTTCGTTAGTTGCCGGGCCTTCATGCGTTTTTATCTTTTAGCAGGGATGCAGGGATTTCCTCTACGCCCCGGTCGTTGGCTTGCAGATTATATATATATATATATATATATGAACAGAGATACGCAGACAGGTGAATAGGTGGCTGCGTGGTAGGCCGCCGTGCGTAGTCGCCGATACGCAGGATGGTAACGGCGTTGGGGGTGGTCTCGCGGCGGCGACGGTGGTGGTGGTCGTGAACACACACGCATGTGATCCACTACTGACTCACTGACATTGTGTCGTTTGCGGCGTCAGCTCTCCGCACGCAAAACACCCCCGCAACCCCTCCCCCGACGACATGCTCCTCGTCGCCCATGAGTGTGTGTGTGTGTGTGTGTTTGTCGGGGGGGAGGGGGTTATGTGTCTACCCTGCTCCGACCGACCGATCGACGCACAGTCACATACACACAACAAAATGCACGATGCTCAGACAGCGGACAGACTCTCCGTCCGGGGGGGGATGGAGAGAAGAGATGGCCGGTCGGCCAACCGGCCGTGTCTGTTTGGCTCGTTGACGCTCGGTCGCTTCTGCAGTCACACTGTTGTTGTTGTTGTTGTTGTTGGCGTTGCTGTTGCTGTTGTTGTTGTTGTTGTTGTCGAGGAAGGCTCTTGTATACCGCTGTGGCCGTGTGAAGCTGGAGGTGGAGGCAGGCCGGCAGACAGACAGGCACGCCTGTCATCTAGACGAGCAGCCAGGGGAGGAAGTGGAAAGAAAACGAGCGGTAGAAGAGCGGCGCACGCATCGGTGCCGATGGGTCTATTATGCTTGAGGGTTGGCGTTGGCGCACGTTCATCGGTTCAACGTATCTTCGAACACCGCCCGCGAAGACCGGAGTGAGACCGACAGAGCAGGAGAGAGAAATCTGGCGGCGCTAAGATAGAGAAAGACTGCGGGGAGGCAGGGAGAGAGAGAGAGAGCGAGCGAGCGAGAGAGAGAGACGCGCAGGGAAAAGCAAGCGAGAGAAGGAGAGAGAAAAGGAGACGTGCCCAAATGAATAGATGCTACATGCAACAGGACTTCGGCGGCTGGTGCGAGCTGCAAAGGTGTAACGCTTGCAGCAGCAGCTTGCAGTTTAGCAAACCGAGAGCGGCAGCGAAAGTTAGCGAGAGAGAGAGAGAGCGAGCGAACGTCCACGGAGACGAGGTACCACTGACTGCGGCTGATGCACAAAGCAGCAGCAGCAGAGTTGCAGCACTACGGTTACGATGGCACCTGCTGCTGCTGCTACGCCGCTACTACTACTACTACTACTACTACGGCTACTATTCTACTACTTCGGCTACTACCACTACTGCAGGATCTCTGCTGCATAGACAGGGTTCCGCTGTCAAGCCGCTTTTGCGAGCCGCTTTGGCCGCCGGCTTCCTGGTGCCCTAATGGAAGCTCTAACTGGCATGCGAGATAGAGAGAGGGAGAGGGAGAAGGAATACGAAGTCGCGGCAGCGACTGGCCCGCGTTGTTCCTCATTGCCAACGGTCGGTCGGTTGGTTGGTCGGTTGGTTGGTCTGTCGGTTGGCGGGTTCAGCGGGTCCGGTCTGCCAGCGTAGTAGCTAGGCAGAAGAGCTGAATACCGCTCAGCCTCTTCCTCCTCCTAGCTCTCGCCTCTTACGAGCGTTCGAAAGCGTCAAAGAAGGGCGCGTACGCACAAACCCCTTCGCTGCCTTTGGTCTCGGCCTCATCATGCACGTTGAGGCGGGTGGGGGGGCGAGGGGAGGGGAGGGGCGCGGCCGTCCAGATGGGTAGTGGATGAGGGTAGGACAGGCTGAGGCTTTGGAGCGCTTCGGCTTGGTGCCTCAATAATGGTCTCTTCGGCCGGACGATCCGGGCGAAGCTGTTCCACCGTAACGTCGCCCTTCCGTCTTGCTAACCGATCTGCCATCGGTGGTTTCTTTTTCTTGCACGAGCGCCACCTTCGTCGTCGTCGTCGTTGTCGTCTCTTCTTCGTCTTCTTCTTCTGCTTCATCGTTGCTGCAACCACAGTCCACTGCCCTTGGGGCGCGCATACGAACACGTATCACTACTATACTACCGCAACAACTGCTTCTTCTAGGTAGACTGCTAGAGACGGGGTACACTTACACACCTCAAGCTAGCATCGCTTATTCCTCTCTCTTTCTCTCTCTCTCTCTCTCTCTCTATATATATATATATATCTATAAGTTGACAGATAGACAAAGGAGGGACGCTATCGTCATTGTGCTTGCCTTTTTCTCGATTCTTTTTCGGTTTTTGCTTTGGCCACTCACCTTTGTTTGCTGCCGCTTGTTTCGTGTGCTTGCGTGTCTGTCTCCTCGACGCCCTCTACTGTGGCCCCGGATCCATCGCCACCGCCAACGCCGCTGCCACTGCCAAATTGACAGCGGGAGCAGCTGACTTCAACAGTGAGAACAAGAACGGCAAGCCGCTGCCGAACGGACCTCCGATGCCACTCAATGGCAGCACCGCCGGCGAGCACAACCCCGTCGTCATGGGCGTCGGCGTCGGGGGTGAAGCCGACCTGAAGCCGGCTGAGATACGGGCGACGCCAACGTTGGCGCATCTCGCCCACCTCGGACACCACCAGCAGCAGCATACGCACCATAGTGACCCGAGCGTCGGGGCCGGCGGCGGAACGACGGCGCCCCTCTGGGACGATGAGGACAACGCGCCAGCGCTGCCCACCTATAACACGGCCTGCTGTACGGGACAGGATAGTAACGGCAGCGGCAGCAGCAACAGCAACAACAACGCTACGTTCAGCGTATCGGCCAGCGGTCAGCCGGGAAACGCCAGTCAGTCGGTACGTACAAAACCATGTCCATGCACTGCTACTACGAATATTATGACGACGACGACGACGATGCTGCTGCTGATGATGATTTATACTACGATTCTTATTGTTATTCAGTTATAGTTACAATCACAGCACAACCAACAGTGTGCGCTCCGATATTATGTAGTCAACTCAAAATTTTAGGGAGGCTTCAATTATTATTATTATTATTATTAATATTATTATTATTACAATACAATTGTGAGGTGTGAATGTGTATCCTCGTTATTTCATGATTACCATCTCGCTATTCTCAGCCCATCGCACCTAATATCGGCGCGGCATTTCTTCTGCAAACTGCCAGTGAAAGCAGCTGCCTCAGAAATTCGTCTTCGCGTATATCCCCGGTGTTTGCTCGTATTCGATCATCTAAGTATTTTATAAATATCTTGTACTTATGCTGACCGGGCCCATTGTTTCCATTGCAATCGGCACAAAATTATTATTATTATTATTGGCTGGCTTAACAACTATATATATATATATACTTGACTTTTATTTATATAATTTCACTATGTTAGCACTTTGGAGTGGACAATTGTCTCCGCGCGAACGTGTGATCACGGGTTCTCTAACCCAGGGTATTATTATTCTTATTATTCGCTAGCCTATGACATACAGCATCTGCGTCAAAATCTGTCCCTCGCTTCTGTGATTTCTTAAATGCGATTAGCTAAATCTTTAAGAAACGGTTTAGTTTTTCTATGAATGGCTCTCAGGAAATCCATTATTATTAATAGTATTAATAGTATCGATGTTGTTGGCTACTTGCTGGTCAGTCCCAGTACCACTGTTCCCAGCTTTATTCTACACATAATGCTTTATGCAACTAGCCTTGTCTAACAAACCTACAAAATCTATAGCCACTTGTGGTATTAATTACCGCGACGACGAATCCGAATCTGACTCAAGTTTCATTCCCAAAAAGAAAGTACCTCATAAAATACACCTCATCGACCGATTATACAGCAATGTGCTGCGTTTTGGGTGCGTGCTCAATAGTGTGCTACATTTTGTTTTCTTCTTCTGCTTACATGCAGCTTTTTACACACCTAATTTGACGTACCAGATTGACTGATAAATGCCACAGCTCTAGAATCGGTTCTATCACAACTAGTTTCCATTTAGTCAACGTAATCTGGCAAGTTGCTATTAGCAGATACATCAGACAGATCGGCACAGTCTGGCATGCTCTCAACCTGATCACCTCTGCAAGCGTCTTTATTTCTTAATTGTAGCAACCGAAGCACAATCTAAATCGATCGTCGATTGTAGCATCTTCCATATCCTAAGAAAAAAGAACGCACCTTCGTTCGTCATCCCAGACTAGATACTATTCTAGATCCTACAACGGCCCACGGTTACCGTAGCTGAGCAAATCTAACTAATCATCAATCTCTTATTTGAAACGAGACAATATATGATGGCACTAAACCTGTATCAAACGTAACTATATAAAGGATGGTGACCGACCTCGCATGTGCACGTATATGAGCGTCGGCATGCGGCTCCATTTCATTACGATATTAAAATAATGCTACGCTTTTGAGTAATCAAGCGCTTTCAGTTTAGGTCGCTGCTTAGCGCCATCTCTAGCAACCTAGTAAGTATACTGCCCGTTCGTTTGGTAATATACTTTTATTTGCGACACCGTCTTCCTAGAGCAGCTGTAGGTACCGACCAAGATGAGTCCCTTAGAATGGACCTTAAGCAGTGCTAGTAACCAGAACGCGGGAAAACGCAAGCAAGACAATAAACTCTCATAACGCTTGATGGCGCTTTGTTGGCGAAAATACAGACTTATCGTTAGGTGTATCGGGCCTGCACTGATACGCTGTCGACTTCGCCCCGTCTTTTAGAAACGGACTGACAACAGCTGAATGACCGTTAAATCTAAACAGTGTTGGCGATATAACTGCCCCAAACGACGCGACCATTGCAAGCAAGAGCTTGTTTACGTCATCCGCAAGGCTATTCACCTTTCCGCTTCGCACCCAACTCGTCCAATCGTGAATTCAGTTTGGACGGAAACGAGGCTTACTGTCTTCATTATAGCCTCCTAGGGGGGCCGTGCCTCGTCCGGCCCAAATTTCTGGGTCCCTATGAAGGAGGTACCCTGTCGACGAAGGCCGACCATAGCCAGTATGGGCAGAGATGGTAGGTCTTCACACTCAATACTCGATCTGACCAGGCCGTAAGGGAGCATAACGAAGTAGCACGACGAGAGGTAAAGGAGGCACAAAATGCAGACAAGGGACGTAGACGAATGACTAATGCGACGCTACACCGCAACCCGTTCGCAACGGATCGAAGGGCAAAGGTTCGTGGATGGAACTCGATTCCTTCGGCCCTAGGCAGCAGGGCGTGAGAATGCATAAAGGAATAACGGAAAAAGGAACGACTTGAGGCATGGTACAACAGTGGGTCTATCTATCTGACGGCAGAGGCGTACGATAAAGTAAATAGACACGAAAACAAGACTACGACTGATAAGACGGAGGAACACGGAGAAAAAGTAGAGGAATAGAGAGGGAAGGGCTAGAGGCGAGAGGGAGATAGAGAGAGAGATCGAACGCCAGGCGACGATTTGACGAAAACCCCAATAGACTCTTCCCCTACCGCTGTCAACGGCGTCAGAGGGGAGCCTGCGAAGGACAACCGGTTATGTGCGGTTAGTGGAAGTTCTGTGTGACGAGCTTTCATTCGTACCTATGCGTGCAAGCATGCGTTTGCACTTGTATCATCGATGACTACTGGCTGGCTCCCTGCATTGGTTGGTTGGTTGGTTCGATGGTTAGTTGCTTGCGGATGCGGACTTTCCTTGCTTGGATGCTAAGGACCGCGACCTCCAAGGTCGCAGGTCGGTAGCGCGACATATACTGTTTTGCGCTGTCCGTTCGAGTCTCGTTCTTGTGGCAGGGCAAAATGACTCAGGCTGCTCAAACGACTCACTTCGTCTGTCTGCCCGCTCCTCCGCTCGCAGCTCGGTAGATCTGTGCGCCTGTCTCTGTTCCTTTCTCCTTGTCTGTCTGTCGGTCTGTCTGCGCGTCGGTCCGATCGTCTGTTTGTTTGGGCAGCTGGCCGTTCGGATAAAGGGAAAAGTTAGTTCCAAACAAGCCTAGGGCACGTAGAATGCACACCGCTGTGCATGTCTGATGGATTGCCTGCGGCACACGACCACCTCCGCAAGTTTCATTCTCCCCTTTTTCTCCTCTGCCCAGTCAGCCTGCCGCCCGTCGCCTGGCCACACGGCTCTGCCATCCGCCTGCTTCCTCCCCTTCACTCCGACGAAGTCCACGTTGCCCCAGCTCGCCTAGAGCCCTTGCCTACTCTACGCCTCTACTCGGCAATGGCGGCAACTGTCTAGTCAGTCAGTGAATGAGTGACTGAGCAAGTGAGGCGGCCGTGCGTGAGTGAGTGGAGTTCTCTTATGTTGTATGTATTTGACGAAAAACAAGAATAAGAAAACGACGACGACAAGAACAATAGCCAGACGAACACTAGTAGCAAACAAAGGTATCGGCAGAATGTCAAATACGTTAACGTGCTTGTGCATTATGTTTATGTTCCTATTTATATGGATAGATGCGGATATCTTTAACAGCGGTTCCTATATATATATATATATATATATATATATATATATTTGTATATATATATATACGGTTAGATATAATATCGTAATATTTTAATTATAGTATAATTGTTTATATTTTTTTAAAATCTAAATACGTTTTAATAACAATTGAATTCCTACCTAACAAAGCGCAAAGTCTAATCTATGTTGGTGCCATCCTATGGCGGCATTTATATCCTATCGTGATATACTTTGTCTATTAAGTAACGCAATACTAGTATGAATGCATCCGTAGCGCATGTCGACTAGTTGCTACAGTATTGTTTCGCTACGCGATTTTTTCAGATATCAGATAGCGATGCTCTATTTAAGACGTGATGGGCTTTAAATTGTGCTGGCAAAAGTCTGATCGAACTTGGCCGCCACCTCTTATCTGGCTAATATGACGTGTGGGTGCTCTACTTAAAATCAATTTTAAATTTATTTTCAACTTGTGTAGATATATACATGGCCCCCGGCCCGTGCCTCAAGGCCTTCTGGCTATCCCAGTGTTCTCGAACATGCGAGTCTGTACCCAAACGACTCCCGGCGACCTGACAGAATAACCCTAACAGCTTTAAGGGTTGGAGGGCACTCGTCTGGAACGCTACCGTGACTGACTCTTTAGCACTTTCAATAGTCAGTTACGGCCATACCCAGGCTACTTACGCTGTTCCGCAGACGGAAACAAATAGGTTTCCACGGTTTCATCGGGTGGTCTACGGACTGTCGTCCATCTGCCTTCGAAACCTTAGGGGACGCAGATAAAATAACAGAGGGAGTTATTCGTAAGGTATGTGAATGTCTCAGATAAATCACGAAGGACTCACGTACTCAAGATTTTTTTTATAGAATAAGAATGGTTTTATTTATCGAGTAAAAAGTAAACGGAGACTGGGAAGCAGGAAAGTCGCTTTTTTTTGCGATGCTCTGGCTACAATTCAAACAAACCTATATATATATATATGTCTTTATACTATATCCTTGAAGCTAGCTTTGCCTTACAAATCTATTCATAGCACCTGTACCTTCAATGATTGTCGGCAACCCTATACTATACGAAAGCAATTTTTTAAACGTGAATAATGGGCACCTACAGCAATTTGCCTTCAAATGCAAAGCATTTCATATGTTAATATACGCCTAGATAAAGCTAATTGTTGGATTATACTTATATATAATGTATAGATGGGTTATTTTTATGGCGCGTGCTTATTTTCTAATCGTAAATTGGACGTTTGTCTAGCATTCATGCAATGCGCTACCGACTGCTCTCCGTGTCTGAGAGCTCGTCGATTCAAGTCATGCTTCGTTGGTATAGGCTCCTGCGAAGTGGACGGACAGTGTGATCGCTCATTCATAATCGGCCGATCGAAATACTTCATCGTATCATATGCACGCACGGAGCACGGACATCGCATGCAGCATGTAGGACGATGGCCGGCAAACATGATTCGAGAGTTACCAAAATAGCTGCTCGTCTGCTGTGCGTCTGAAATTAATTATTGATGCTGGCCATCTTTATGCGAGCGGCAAACGCGATTACAGCCATAGATGATATTATTTTGTGTCTTCACCTGCGCGGCCTTTGCAATCATGCAGCAGCAGCACCACCACTTCCAGCGGTAGCATCAAAGCGACGGCTGAAAGGGGTGAAAGGGGCTAGGAAGAATATTAGTAATGTTAATCGAAGTAGTAATAGCAATGGTAGCCAGAGTGGTGGCGAGCAGTAACATTAGTGCGAGAGCTTAGCGAACAGAACAAGACGGAGGCGGGAAGAACAAAGCGGCAAGCATGAGAAAACCTAGATGCCACCGCCGAACGCTATTATCCGGCAACGGTAGTGTGAGCAATACAAAGAACTACGTGGCGGAGAGTGGCGGCAGCACACGCGAAAAGCGTTCGGTTCGCTTCCAACGGAAATGTGCCGGCCGGCAGAGTTAAGTAGTAGCAGCCGCAGCAGCTGCAGCAGCAGGAGTGGCAACAACAACAACAGCAATATCAAATTGTTCCGACAACACCGTCACAGTGTCTGAACCTATGGTTAAAAGCACTGACAACAACAACGACAACAACAACACCGACAGCAACAAAACAACAACAACATCAAATTGTTCCGACAACTCCGTCACAATGTCTGAAAATCTGGTTAAAAGCACCGACAACAACAACAAAACACGGACAACAACAACAACAAAAACAGCAGCAACAACAACAACAACAACAACAACAACAACAACAACAACAACAACAACAATGGCAAGTACACCACCAACAACAACACGATAACAGACAACAAGAACAACAACAACACCGCTAGCAACAAAACAACAACAACAACATCAAATTGTTCAGACAACTCCGTCACAATGTCTGAAAATCTGGTTTAAAGCACCGACAACAACAACAACAACAACAACAACAAAACACGGACAACAACAACAAAACGCGGACAACAACAACAAAAACAGCAGCAGCAACAACAACAATGACAAGTACACCACCAACAACAACACGGTAACAGACAACAACAACAACAACAACATCAACAGTGACAACTATGCGTACTGCTACGGCTATATACCTGCTATAAATACAATCATTATACTGGTGACAGTGACAACCAGTATCACAATTATAAACAACAAAAAAAGTCATGAAATTAACGGCGGCACCGACAACAATGTCCGGAACGACAGCTAATGTGATTAATACAACAGCAAAGTCAGTCACACATGCAGGAACCTAACTAACAGTGTTTCCAACTTTTGTGATAGAGTATCGATGATAGTTCGGCGTATTTTCTACCAATGCGCAGCTGCAAATCGTGTTTGCTATTTTCCAGCTGCACAGCTCGACAGCTTCAAGCAGCGATTCGCACGAGTCGAGAAGGACACGGCATTCAAGCCCAAAGACTCCTCTCGCGATGCAGATCTTATGTTTGAGATTTCATCAATAGCAGCCTTCCTTTCTTTTCTTTTCTCATCCGTTGCTGTTTTGAACGTTCCTCACAAGATCTGTCGCCACGGATTGAAATTTTCAGCACGGCGATTTTTGCGTGCGATCGACACCCACACAAAACACACACTCTTCAGGGATAGGGCTTTGTCTCCAACGGCGGATCGACGGAAACTCCTCGGAGCACTCAAATGCGCCTAATCCTTATTAGAAGTTGTACAAAATGATTGTATGCAGCCCAATTATTGAGTGAGGCTGTTGTGCGACCGACATGCTCGTGTTTGCCGTTGCGACCGACATGCTCGTGTTTGCCGTTGCGACCAACATGCTGCTTCTCACACCGTTGTATGTGAGTGAATCGACTCGAATTTTCTCTCATAACCTCAACAAATATCGTGCTCTCCGCCAGTAGGTTGGATTTTCACTCACACTTAACTGCGTGGGAAAATCCAAAAACTTTCTTAGGTCCCCAAGTATGATAGACTTAATTAGAATAATATTACCGAAACAACAACAGTACGTGGGCAACGAAATTTTCTATTCCGCGTAGACCGTTAACTTAAAGCTCTGTCTGGACTATAGGGCTCACATATAGCTTGAAGCATACGCTAAAGCGTCTACTTTTGAAAGTCAATTTGCTGTCGTGTTTGTTGTTACTAGCCATGAAGAATTGCAAGGTGCTATTTAAAGATAATAAGTTCTGACAAATGCTACTTCTACGCGAGATATTCTTACAGTGTTTACTCGTGTCCACTGAGCGATAATCGCATCAAAACGGCTCGACTAGGATTAGATCCGTCAGATATGCATTATATGCAGGACGTGCCAGGTCGTTTTTAGTCTGCTGTAGATGGAACTTAATGCGTTCTTTTCTCCCGACCCCCTCCCCGGCTAGAAATCCCCAACTATTATGACTGCGACTATTCTGACAGGGGTAATTAACCTTTTCGTGCATAAGATGGAATGGCCATGCATCACCTCTTTATCGAGGTATATGTGTTCTCTGCTTACTACGGCTGATTAATTGCCTAAATTAAAAACTACAAAAAAACTGTTTCGAAAACATTTTAAATCATACGGTATATCCCGCCTTCATGCAATCATATTTCTAAGTACATGCTGTCGATGGAGATTCGAGCTAAGTTGCCGTCTGACCTTTTAGGGAGCCTTCCTAACCGAGAAGATTATACCACTTCGGATCTAGCGATGGTAGAACGAATCAGTTATAACAATCATCATTTCTCTTCATTACCTCCCCTTTCCTTTGTCCTCGGCTTAGCCATGTCTATAGTAAACAACAGAATATCCATTGATGATGGCCGTGCATGAAAGGCCAACAACTTCCTGGACACGGTCATCCTTAGCTTTTCTTTCGCCCGAGCAGCGGCCTTTCACTTTTGTACATTCACAGTAGCAAGCCCCCAGGCAGGCAGCCCGCCTTATTCGAGAAGTACTCGTCTATTGTTTAGTCTGTCATGTCCTAGCCTGTCATGAAAGTCACGCTTGGCCCGACGCCGGAGGGAGAGAAGGCGCGCGCGAACCCAGCAGGCGGGGTTATTGGGTTAAACGTTCAGCCGCTGACACTGGCTAACTGAATAATAGCTGTAGACAGCGGCTGACCCATTTATACCCTTTTTTGGCCCGTGCTTGTAAAGAAGCAAAGCAGGGGATGCTAAAAATGATGAAATGGAGACGGTCAATTGTGGCGAGGACGAGGGGTAATAGAGATAAAGTGAATCTCTCTTAAAGCGTGGAGGAGCGGGAATGCTAATGAAGGGCTAAGCAAGAGTAAATCATGTTTCGCAGCTCCGAGGTGTCGTTGGTAGGGTTGGACATTTTATCTGCTCCACCACGAGTGTTCTCCACTCCCCGTTATGTAGTCGGTAGCCTATCGTTGCTGCTGTTCCCCCTGTTGTTGTTGTCGTCGTCGTCGTTGTTGTTGTTGTTGTTGTTGTTGCTGTTGCTGTTGCTGTTGTTGCTGTGCTAACGCTGTCTTTGACTCTTCACAACATGATTTAGTGGTGGTGACTCCGCGAATACCCTCATAGCTAGACGACTGCTCATTGTGGTCAAAAAAGTCCGCCGGCCAAACGTACTGGGTTGTTTTTCACTAGAGACACTACACTCCGACAAGAGATAACCTTGGCTCGAGTTGAATGGGGTCGTTCCGTCTCTGGCTAACAGCAGCAGCAGCAGCACCAACCGCTCGACGTGTTCGCGCAGGGAACCGCAGGATCACCGCGGCTGCATCTTTGAGTAGACAGATCGGTCGCTCCAAGCTTAGGGTTGTTGCCATGTCTAGTGACACGTCTGTGTACGTACGACTAGTACTACTGTACACAGGCCTATCCATCACTGAAATGGAGTCTGCGGCACATGCGGCATGCGCGATTCACCGCCTCCTCATACAGAAGGGAGGTGAATAAGTGCCCTCCCTCCCTTCCTCCCTCCCTTCCTTCCTCCCTCCCTCGAAGGATCAGGGCCAGGTCAGTCGTTTATTCGTGTGTACAACTTGTGCATCGTTTTAGTACTTATGCACATGTACGTATATATATATATATATATATATATATATATATATATAGCCTAGTCACACACGATCTAGAAGCGCGCGTGGCTTTTCAGGCATGCGCAACGATCCGATAGTGCACGTCTCCCTCTCTCTCTTCTCTCTCTCTCTCTCTTCTCTTCTCTTTCATTCATTTTCTCCTCGTTACGCGGTTCAGTGTTGAGACCCTACTGTCGAACGCTGATCATGATGGCCCCCTTGAGAGGAATAGCACGCAGGATATGAGAGCCGGAAGAGAAAAAGTAGAGAGAACGAAACGGGACAGAAGGAGAATCAGCAGAAGTTCAGAAGATCCGCACTTCGAATTGTGCCAGTTGCCGACATGATAATGAAAATAATAGCATCATACCCCTTACGAATACTTACATGTACCTTAGGGCTAGACACGAATCAGACCACAGCAACGTATGCAGCCACACGTCAATACGTGGTGCTATGGCAGGCCTTTTCTGCCTTCATCGAGACTCTGCACAGCTCATCTGGCATAATAAAATCGAAGGTACATGGAGATCAACCACACGACGAAATGCGGCGCTTAGTTTTCGCTGGGAATTTTCGTTTTAGCGTCGGACCTCTCCGCCGAGTTTGTTACCGAAAGAAGGCTTCATTCCGCATTTCTTGAAGGCTGGCTAGGCGCCTCGTCCTTGTATGTATGAGTATATATATATATATATATATATATATATTCATCGTCTTGACCCGCAAACGCTCTACTTACATTTTATCAGTGGTTATTGCTGCTGACTAAGTGATTCTCTAGCTCTTGCCTGTAAAACCTCCAACGTAGAACAACGCACGTCATTTGATGGGACAACACCGACTATGCTATACTGCGATAAGGAGCAGATTAAGTTGGCTGGACCAACAACACCTGCATATGTGCACACAGCCATAGTCTGTTCTGCAGCTGCTGTATGTGAATTTAAGCTTACGTAAAGTATTAAATTAACGCGTTCCTTGTTCATTGATTGATTGATTTGATTGATATTTCTTGTTCGCTTGGCATGTATATCTAAATACACATGTCGCCCTTTTATATCACGGGCGCTTAGAGCGGCAGCATATATATGACCTACGCATCCATATAAATCATGTCTACTTCAATACCTACTGAGTATTTGCTTTCTATTGTGACAACCTCTTCTTTGTAATATCGACCAGGTAATTTCTAACATTTGGTCCTATAGCTAGGGCCTCCGACAGCTCTATACCTCTGCTCCCCCCTAAGGCTATACATTGTTTAATAATATGTTCGATTGACTTATTCTCTAGCCCACATGCTCGACATTCTGTTCAGCTTCATTCATATTGCAGCTTTGTTATAACTACACATATGCAAGCAGCAACCGAAACTTGCAAACCGCAGGTTTCGGTTTGCCAATCTTGAAACGTCCACTAGACCCGGTTACGTAACCACCATCTTTTATTGGTATTACTGCTATTACAGTTTTGTTTACGTTTTGCTTTATGAACAGTAAGTTCTATTTCACACAGCTTATTATTATTATTTTTATTATTATTATTATTATTTATTATTATTATTATTATTATTATTATTATTATTATTATTATTATTATTATTATTATTATTATTATTATTATTATTATTATTATTATTATTATCATTATTATTATTATTATTATTATTATTATTATTATTATTATTATTATTATTTATCATTATTATGTGTTAGGACAATACAATTGTGAGTGTGAATGTGTATCCTCGTTATTTCATGGTTACCATCTAGCTATTCTCAGCCCATCGCACCTAATATCGACGCGGCATTTCCTATTTTATTATTTCCTATTTATTATTATTATTATTATTATTATTATTATTATTATTATTATTATTATTATTATTATTTATTATTATTATTATTATTATTATTATTATTATGTGTGATTGGTGTGCATGGTAGCGTCATGCAGGCTATAACAATCACATGTAGTATGCCGAGTTGTCCGTCGAATGTAGTGGTGGTGACACGATAAGTAGTGTTTGTGGCAAATACGACCGAGGAGTTCAACGAGATCGTAGTAGTAGTAGTAGCCTTCTCGGTAGACGCACGTAGACGGTTTGTTCTTATAGCGGTAGTTGCACACGTTACGTTAGGCGAACGACACGGACAACAAAGTCGCTGTAGGATAAGCGGTAGTCGCAAGCTACCAGCCAAGAAAGCACGATTTTCTGTTTCTGCCGCCGCTGATGGTGCTGATTGTGATAACGGAACGGCCGCCTGGCTAACACAGGTTCGTTTGTTGGTTCGTTTTTTCGTCTCGTGGCGACTTCCAGGTGAGCACTCTCGGTGGTGGTCAGCAGGCCAGCAACAATAATAATAGTGCTGGTGGTGGAGGTGGAGGTGGTAATGGTGGAGGAGGAGGTGGGGGTGGCGGGGGTGGCCCGGGTGGTGGTCCCGGCGGAGGCTATCAGGTGTCGTACAGCGACGCGTTAAGCAGCGGGCCCGACTTCAACCTGCTGATCGGGGGCCCGGCACTTCACGGAGGCGGCCTCTCGCCGTCGCCTATCGGCACTCATCCACTCATCACGAACGGGGCCCTCTACAACGGGACGCCCTCAAACGCCGCCGCTCTCGTCCTGCCGCACTATGCTCTCAACGACCTCTCAGGGTGAGTCAGTCGCAACACAACTCAACGCCCACAGCCACCATTACCGTCGGTCGCCTGCGTCATGTATATATATACAGGTAGTTCCATAAGTTCTTAGAATGAAAACCAAGAATTTTCCAAATCATGTTTTTAAATTTATCTTATTCGATATACTCCCCGAGATGCTCAATACACTTTTCCCACCAAGATTTCAGAGCTTTTATACCTCTTAAGTAGAATTCCGCGTCTTTAGACTGAAAATAGGCATTGACAGCAGCCTTAACCTCTTCATTGCTGGAAAAACGCTTTCCACCGAGACTATTCTTCAAATGTTCGAAGAGGAAATAATCAGAGGGGGCCAGGTCTGGAGAATAGGAAGGTTGTTCAATAAGTTCGAACCTCAGTTGGGCCAGTTTTGCCGATGCTTGTCGGGACTTGTGTGCAGGAGCATTGTCCTGGTGAAACAGGACAACCTTCTTCTGCAAAGCGGGCCGTTTCACGATGAGTTCTTGCTAAAGGCAGTCCAACAGTCTTGCATAATATTCTCCTGTGATCGTTTTACCGCTCTGAAGGTAGTCGACCAGCATTATTCTACGTTGGTCTTAAAAAACTGTAGCCATCACCTTTCCGGTCAATGCCGTTGTCCGCACCCTCTTCGGAGGTCCTTCATCAGGTGCACACCATTGGCAAGATGCTTCTTGGGTCTCGGGAGTGTAGTGATGGACCCAGCTTTCATCGACGGTCATGAATCTGCGCCAAAAATCCGACGGATTGTTCGACATCTTGGCCAAATTTCGCTGTGAAGCGAAAATAGGCGCGTTTTTTTGGCCTTGGTTGAGCAAATGCGGCAGCAATTTTTCTCTGAGCTCTTTCATCTTCAAGTTTTCGTATAGGATAAAATGCGCACTACCTAAACTAATTCCTAATGCCTCCGCTATCTCCTTAATGTTCATTCGCTTATCTGTGCCAACGATGTTTCGCACTTTCTCTATGTTTTCCTCATCAGTTGCCGTTTTTTGGCCTCCTGGACGTAGTTCATTCTCGGTGCTCCTGCGACCTCTTTTTAACACATTAATCCAGTTGGAAACAGTGGCAAAACATGGCGCAGAGTCACCGTACGTCTCGTCCAACCCAATTTTTACTTGGGTCGCATTCCAACCTTTGAAATAAAAATGCTTGATAACCACTCGAAACTCTTTTTCCTTCATTTTTAAAAATCACCCCGATACGTTGCACGGGAAAAGCTATCAAACGAAATCGCAACGGCCAATCACCATAATATTTTGAGTGCTAGCAGTCAAAAAGTTGCAGTTCCTAATAGCGGTGGAAGCGCGCCAAAATTCGAATTCTAAAAAGCTCATTCTAAGAACTTATGGAACTACCTGTATATATATATATATATATATATATATATATGCACAATCAGTAACGTATGTGATACACTATTGTATATATATATATATTTTTTAGCATATTGTACAGTGATATTCCAATTCTACTTTGGTTTGCCGCAATAAATATGAACGCTTGTTTGACACTTAACATCGCAAAACGACTTTAGGGAATGGGAGAAACAAACATATACCCACGCTCTTGTAAAAAAAAATGTAAATATCAGCAACCTGCCAGTGCAGCCTTCAGTAGACTTAACGCACGCAAACGTTTGAAGATATATATATATATATATATATATATATATTGAAAACATATATAGATGATACACGAGTGACTACTCGTACTTGTGATTATCTTCAATACTAATCAAAGCTGCCTGCAAGCCTCGCGCTTTATAATACCATTTTTGAGTTGGTTCCTACTAAGAGAAGAATATTCTAGAATACTCAACTTAAGGCTAGAAGGAAAAGAGGCATCAAGGTGCCTAACTGATTGCGAGTCAGCGCTTGGCAATAAACAAAAATATTACGTACAGTGCGGTATCTGGGTGCGTCTTGCAACGTGCATTAGATTCGCGTACTTTTGCTTCCGTAGAAGGAAGCAGAAGAGCTACCTTTCCAATGTCTGTGATGGAGAATATGTTAGCAAAGTTGAAGCAACTTTTAGTAGACACCCACTTGAACTCGCATTTCGTTGTTCCTTTTAGACATTTAACTGATCGTTAAGGCATGGATGTCATGCGACAAGCTTGCGGAATAGCATCAGAATAAGCAATATGTTGTTGAAACCACAATACAGAGGGCGAATCGAGCGCTCAACGTCTGCCAGCCTGTATCGAACTTCTGGTCAGCAAGGTAACAAAGACAACAATTTATTGACCCGTTCGTTGCATACGAGTCATGACCGAGAACGCCAGCTATTAAGCGAACAACTGCCATATCATAGCATCCCGCCAATCTTCTTCTCTGATGTTTGATTGGACACTCTACTCGCATAACATTACCAACAACAAAATCTATTTCCACCGCAACAGCACAACAACAACAACGTCAACAGCAACTGCAATAACAAAAACGACAACAACACTAGCATCTGCAATAACAAAAACAACAACAACACCAGCATCTGCAACAACAACGACAGCCTGTAACAACAAGAGTTTCAATAAACCCAAAAAAAAGATTCATGCTGCGTTTCTGATTTGAGTGACCGCTTACTCTCCGTATGATGACAATGGAGGGTGCTTTGCAATTACCCGTAAGTGGTTAGTTACGAGTGAGTACGTCAGCCAGGCCAGGCAACCCACAGGCGAGCTAGCGAGTGAGGTTCGTCGGTTCGCCATCAGACAGACTAAGTGACGCCCACGTGCAGACTCACTTCATCGAGTCATCCAGATCTGGTACAGTGATAACAAAGGTTTCACGGTGTACTTTTACCAAGCCCACCATGTGTGCTTCTGTGTGCTTGTTGTGGCTGTGAGCAGCCGCCGCCGCCGGAAGAGATCTGTCCGTAAGCCTCAACTCACATAGTGGCAACTGCTAACCCTGGTCATTATTGCAGCCTGCAGGAATTGCTCGACACGACAGGTCGATAACTCAACGCTGCGCGCGTATCTATATACCCCCTATTCTCTTCCCGGCCGTTCCCCCCCCCCCCCCCCCCGTGGACGGCAAGACAATGAATGCGGCCGGGCATGACACAAACGACACGGTTAGGTCAAAACCGCATTGTACGTTCAAGTTTTACAAGCCTGCACTTATCTTACGGAAGTATTTGTATAGTGGTGATATATATATATATATATATATATATGTTCTTTGGAAGATTACATACAATTATTTTTTATAAGTATGTATCAGATTTCTTCTGTACAAGATAGAAGAAATCTGATACATTTTTATAAACAATAATTGTATGTAATCTTCCAATGTTTAATTAATTTTCCTTAAAATAGCTCCCATCCGCTGCAATCCACTTATGCCACCTTCTTTTCCACTCTTGGAGACATCTTTTAACGCGTCTGTCGAAATTGGGATGAGCTGCACCTGCGAATTTTTATTTGTCTCTTCTATAGTCCCGAAACGTTGACCCTTATTTTTTTTCAACCCCTGTAATCACCTTTAAAGCAATCAATGGTCCTCTGCTACGGCCTGAATGTTCAATTTAGACATTTCTTGACGGGCGTTCATTTGCTGGACATTCACATTTTTAAAATAACTTACTTTCCAGTCTTCCGTTATTGTAATTACATTGACTCGCAAAGTGATTCTTAGTATTTCCTACAAGGGCAAATGATTTATCTATTACGTTACTAGAACTGACCTGCGTGGCCTCAATACCATGGCAATAAAGTCGAGGACCTCGTCTATTTGTTGGTGTAAGCCGTTGGAGATGCAAGCGTTAACAAAGGTAGACTCCATGTTTTGTGTATTATTCTTCCAGTGTATTTTCAAAAGGTTACACAGACTTGATACTCGTTGCTCCTCCATCGGCTTAAAAATCGCCGAACCTCTTTTCCTCCATTTTGAACCAAACTTAAAGAATAAACGCCGCCGGTTCAGTTGTTAAGGTTTGAAATACTAGAACTTGTCGATCCGCCCTCGTATATAGTGGCTTCAAATAAAAGGGTACGCAACGAGAGTGTGGACATAATCGAAGTGTTTATTCACAGTAATTACGGAGCACAATTATTCCCGTGTTTGACGAGCCGATGAATTCCTTATTCCCAGGATTCCTACGGCTGTGAACCGGTCCTCCACGGCATCATTCAGTTTGTCGTCTGAGTTGAAGTGCCTCCTTTTAAGATGCTTTTTAGCAGACCAAACGGATGGATTGAGGGGTGTGTAGAGTACACGTGATACGCGTTGCAAAGAGTTACACATGAAGCAGCCCTAACTAACTACAGACAAAAGTAGGCATCTTGCTGATCATTACCTGCCAAACATAGGCGGATGCCATCCAGAGTGGTTGTGACGTATTTGAGCACCCCCTCTGTATGACTACCTGGACACCTGAGCACGTACATGAGTATATCTCTCTCAGCTGTCTGTTTGAACAGCGATGACAACATGATACTTGCCGCTCGTTTGCGATAAATACCGCTAATAATATAGCTTCGTTTAGGTTAAGTCGCTCTCGCCTTTTTATCGTATTCTCCACCCCGGCCATATCGACGACCGCCAATAGAGAGTAAGGATAACGTGTGTATTGGCCGATTGAAACCAAAGTTGTAGGCAACTCCTCGCTTGGCTAATTAATTCGAGCCAGAGAGAAATAGCTTTACTCTGCGCAAACAGGCGCAAATACAGGCGCTAGCTCCATGGAACAACTGAACGATCCGAACGCGGAGTGCACTCCGTACCTGTAGACGGAGACTACGATATTATCAGTCGACTGGCCGCGACGCCGACCGCTACACTCATCCTTCAGGCGCTCAAGTACTCACGCCTTTTTTTTGACGCGGCCTTGCCTACCTTGACTTCTGGGCAAACCAGCCGACCATCGTATATTCTGTGCGCCCTCTCTCTCTCTCTCTCCCTCTCTCTCTTTCTCGTTAGCTCTAAAGCCCGCTCCCCCCGCACCCCATCTCTCTTTCTCGCTAGCTCTACCCCCGCACCCATCTCTCCCGCTCCCTCTCTTGTCCCTCTCCCTTGCGGTTGTATCTAACAGACGCCGCACGTAGCACGTCCGGAACATGCAGCTGAGTTATCTTCCCCCCTTGGGGAGGATAACTCAGCTGCATGTTTCGCTCCCAAATCTCTCAAACTATCACGCCTTTAAAGGGGGTCAGAGTCATAACTCCTATCCTATGCCTATTGCCATCTACTGCCGCCACAGTAGCCGTCGACGTCGTGCTGCATGTTACGTGTTATCTATCACTACTGCCGTCTGTTCTGGTTGGCAATCAGACCGACAGTCAGTTGAGTTGGTTGTCTCATTGTGCGCCTGCAGGATACGGCCGCGCCTGTAGCATCTGTTATCCAGCTTATTACGACGTCGAAATGCCCCACCACTGCCCCCAGAGTCGGCAACCCCGCAGTATCTAGCAGCGCAGTACTTATGCGAGGGGGGGGGGTTCACTAGTTGCCGTGCATTTCACTAGATATGTGCGTAATTGGCTTGGTTTTTGTTGTTTTTAATCACCGTTGTTTTTAATGAAGGCTGGCCGTCGGCAGAGTCACGTACGACAACATACACAGCAAGCAGTGACGACTACTATTGCTGTGCCGAAAATTATTTCCTTGTCTACTTTGTAGGGTTGTCTGGGTAAGACGAAAGAAAGGCATACATGAGAGCCACTGAACTCTCACAATCACGTTCTCACAATAGGACGCAGATGCATAGCGGTCATCAATAATGCTCTCATAGGTGCTCCTGTACGAGTGTATATTAAGCAACAAGGAGAAATTGCATTGCAATCTGCAGCTCAAATCAAAAGTACATCCTTCAGTTTTCCAAACTTTTCAGTAAACGTTTTTCGTTTTGCAATTATTATGTCTAAAGGCACGCGTGTACTATAGAAATAAACACAGCATGGCGCGCTGTGCATTATACGCTAGGCTTTTTGAGCTAGAAGCCAGTATATAAAAATGCTCACGGCAAATGTTCACGTCTGCCACCTAGTTCACGCAACACTCGCTCCGCTCGCGTCAACTTATACAAATGCATTGTTGGATATGAGGGGTATGACGCCGACAATTGTATCGCAGTTCGTTATTGGTCCTGCCCACACTGTCATGCCCAACCGTAACCGGCTAGCTATTTTGTCATTTGATTGCAGGCCCGTAACAAGCCCGTCCGAGTGTGGGACACTTCCACGCAACGGAGTAATGCCGTTCGGCTTTCGAAGCCATGCAATGACCGTGTCGCCGCCTAATTCCGTCGGTGGAACACTGCCCTTTCGGAGCAAGAACGGCCCTCACGCTCCATCTTCCGGACCTCTTAACTCCAACGACCTCATCTCGCCACAGAGGTGAGCCTGCGACCTCGATGCTGTTAGATAATGTTAGCAGGGTGACACTGTGAGCTCTGATGGAGTGGTATACAATTATTTCATTATCTGGAGCACCTGCATATGTTTGACGTTGTGCTAGGTCCATCTTAGAAACGTAGCTCGGCCAACATCCGACAGCCCCGCGCTATTGGATAATCTAAGTCAATGCTAAGTCAAGCTAAGTCATGATTGCAAGACCACTGCCGAAGATGTGACGCATAGCTAAAATGGTTAAGAAATATGTTGCATAACTAATTCTTAACATCTGCGTAGACGAAAGGAATAAACTTTGTGGCGTGGAAAAAATGAGCTCCTCAGTTCCTTTTACGACGATCTCCAAGCAGATAGAAGCGACGATGTTATCCTCCTGGTCATGCTTAGACTGCTATAGGAATCGAAAGCCATAGATGCTACCTTAAATATACATCCTTATGAAGACGGTGTACCTAGCTTAAAGTGAGAAATCATGGTTTTGAGACATGGTCAAAAATTGAGAATAGCATCAATACTGATTACCCGATGATTAAATCACGATGGAGCAGAAATGCCGACACTTCATATAGAGCTAAGGCATGTTTTCGGTGAACGTCTCTCTGCACTTGCAGGTATATCACGGCAACGCAAAATGGTCACACCGTTGTCGGACAGCCGTTCAAAAACGGCCAACTCGCCACGCATGTATGAAGGTCGCACTGAAGCAATATGACTCAACGTTTTCCATACGAAATCGCTGATAACATGGTGAGAAAGGTCGAGAGAGAAGAAGCCGAATGCAACAAGAAAGTAGGGCGCAACAGAAATAAATGCGACGAATAGCTGGAAACGAGTTTGTAAGAATAGGCAACTGACTCATTGTTAAAGAAGGAACACAGACACCGTTTACTACTAGTATTGAGGAACTCTTCCTACCAGTCTCGAATGGATGAATATATACAATCTGAAACAATTCGCAACAGTTGGCACTACTCCCTCTTGACTCCCCTCTTGATCTACCCCTCTACTCCCTTCGCCGTGTGCCTGGACTGAACCCGACGTCGACACAAAGGCTGACCGATTCCGGCCGGGCGACGGAACGCATTTGCTTCTCCACCAGGCTCGAAGGCGAAGGGAACGCAACACCGTAATACGCGAAGTCTCGATAATAGACCGCTAGGCATCGTTAGCCTATCGGAATTTCCCCTGTTCAATAGCGGCGGCCGCCGGAGAACGATAAGAAGAAGTCAAAATGAGAAAACAAAGAAGAAGAAGATGAAGAAGAAGACAAGAGGGTGAACAAGAGGCACACCACGGACAATGAAGTTTGTTTGTATAGCGTGACAGAGATGAAAGTGGACAAGACAACAACAACAACAATAACATCCGAAGTAGCAGACGACAAGTGAGGTGCGTGTGCGTGATGACTGCGTGACGACCTTTGACTGACCCTGATGACTGACTGACTGAAGTAATTCAGTGCCGTCATAGTTGGCGACAATACCCGTTCTACGTGTAAGTGAGTGTAAAAAATGCAGTTCGCCCCGTTTGTCGCCCGCCTCGTTCCTCGGCTTTCTTGGCGAGGCGGTGTGATATCAGCGTGCAGACGTGCAGACGCCGAGGCTGGCCGAGAGACACTCCCGAGCCTGTTCGAGACAGGAACAGTCCGCGGTGCCGCGAGGTGAAAAGGAAACAGACCAACGTCGTTTCGGTTTGCCATTGCGTTGGACAGCGGCCTATTTCGTATGGCATCTCGGCGCCTCCCTTTAGCACGCCGGTACCAGCACGCCAGCCGGTCATGATTTGGTCACTGGCCGTCGACGAACGCTCGGATCGGATCGGAACGGAACGATAGATGTAGGCAGACCTCTCTCTCTCTACATACAAATTAGCCTGGAGAGACGGGGGTGGTGCCTGCTCAACTGTATAGACCCATAATTCACTACCATTTCCATACGGACATCAACGTAAATACACACACAAACACACAGAGACGCTCACAGACGCGCGCAACGATTATAGATCCATAAGCAAAGAGATTATTTAGAGTAATTAAAAATACACCAATCGTAGCAACAACGACGTCGACGAGATCAACGAGGAGATAGTTTATTGACAAACGACACGAACAATGACAGCAAAAAAAAAACAGCAACGATCCTAAACAATAACAAAACTACCACAACAACAACCACCACCACCACGACAGCGACAACTCAAACAGCAACAAAAACATCCTATTTATTCATCCCGACTACGATAAACAACAACAGTCACCAGTAACACAGTTCAGGCGCCAACACCACGAGTCGTGGTGGCAATCAGGCACACAACTTCAACACTACGCCGTCATCATTGACACAACAAAACAAAAAATACCCGAAACTATTTGAAAACAAGCATACGATTAAAACGAATGGTTTTGATCGAGCGAGCGGAGGGAAATAAATCTAACGGCTAGTTAGTTTTGAGCGATTGCAGTACAGTTACAAAGAGCCGTACAGACAGAACGAAGGCTTAAGGATGATGAAGCTGATAAAGAAGACTTGGAACAAAATTGTCGTTTTGCTATGTGGAGATCTGGAACTTAACTCGCACGAGCCCGAATTGCTCACAGTCCGAGTCAACGCTTGTTTTTTTGGCACAGCGGGAAGTGCGTTTAAAGCGTCGTAAGGATAATGTTTAAGAGTATTAGGAAAAAGTATTTTGCATATGCTTGCACACTTTCATATTACAATGCAAGCATAACTAAATAGACCAGCTCGTACGTTATCCCTACATTGTACATTGTTGCCCTTGTAGCAGTACAAAATTAAGTTTTGCAATAAGTTCCTGAAGAGCGAGTGCTTTATATATATATATATATATGGCTCTCAAAGGCAAACTGCCTAGTTAGCGCAATACGAGTAGCCGCTGACTGAGTGTAGCAGAATTAGTAAATCATCGGTCCGGGGGAGACCTGAATGACAATCTACCTAGGAGGGGGTGGCTTAATCGTCGTAAAGTCGACGGAGGTGCGGTGCAGACGGCGCGCAGGTGAATATAGAAGATGCAAGCGGAGAACCTCGAGTATCCCTTGTGTTGTGCTTCGATCATGATCTGACAGTTTAAGAGATTAATTAATTGTTTTTTTTTGTCAACCAAAGATGCCTCACGACCAGCCCACTCCATGCAATATCGGGAACGCATAGTTCGCATAATGCATACGATGAAGGAATAGACTAAATGCATACATCTGACGGTGCTCGAATTCCCGGTGCAAGCCCGTGTAGTCCATGTAAGTAACGCTCACAGGGTGTTCTCCGCTGCCCTAGTGATTTATATATATATATATATATATATATATATATATATAGAGGGAGAGAGAGAGATGATCTCGGTGGACCTTAGACATCCGACAATGCCAAGCACAAAATCTGCATCAATCGGGCGAGCTCTATCATGATCCGCGTACAATGCCGCAACGTTTTCCATGTTTGGTTAAAGCGTACCTTCGACACTGTGTGTTTAACATGAGAGGACAGTAGTTAATTACAGTAGAAAGACACTGGTTAATAACATAAATGGGGGGGGGGGGAAATAATTAGGAAGAGGAGAGATTAGAGGAAAATGAGGAGGAAAAGCAGGTAGCCCCAAATCACACTGTGACTAAAGTTGCTTTCGATTCTTTCTCCGCAGAGGAATGATTTGATTGAAACGAACGCTATTTAATGCTTTGTCATTGTTATTGACACGCTCTCAGCGGCATCGAGTCCCGTTTTCCGATACAGCTTAGTTGTGCGTGTAGGCAGTAGTAGCATTGTGGCGACGTGATGAGGTTTTGCTGTCAGCGTTACTTTTACTGTCAACAAAGTGGGGTGTCGTTGGGCTCGGCGGCAAACCCCCGGACTATCTAGGCAGGAAACGATCCCGAGGCGAGGCGAGACGACATTCGACGACTGTCGTCGAATGTCGTTTTTCGTTGCCACAATAACGTAATGCCGCCACCGGCGCAGCCGCTTCCACTACGCTGCCACTATAACTATTACAGCAACCACGCCGGATGGATTTCTACTACCACTGAAACTGTGACGGCCTTCGAGACGAACCGCCGGGCGTGAGGGTATCCGTCGTCCGACGAGCAAATCAAAGCAGGGGGAGTGGAAGTCCACCAACTACTGGACTCGACGACATCGGGATGAACGAGAGAAGCACACAGGGGCGACTGACAGGGGCGTGGGCAGGCGGCGGCGGCCTGACTAAACAACCAGTTGGCTAGCCAAGTGGGCGAACGAGAGAGAGAGAGAGAGGTCGAGAGATGGAGAGAGAGATGAAAGTGAAGCAATACCATCGACGATATTGTTGTTGGCGCCGTGAAACGTCGAGCAGACACGCGTCCAGCCCGAATCGAACGATCGAGCCAACCGTCCGTCGCAATCGAATATTCGATAAATATCTGAGCACAGTCTGAAGACGACTTCCGCTCCCCCGAATACGAGCAAACACAAACGAGACGGGCGGCTGGCTCAGTAGCCGCCTCTGATACCAGCTTCGCAAGCCCCACTTCCAACCCCAAATCCCGTCGCCCCCCCCCCCCCCCTTACCCAACCCCCTGAATTAATAACGTTTGAGCTACTTCCTGTGTCATACGAACTGTGGGGACTGTAGTCGGAGCGGCAGAAACAGAAACAGCAGCCACCATATGAAATTAAGGTAAACAGCGAGTGTGAGCGGCACATTTAGCAGTACCATGACATGACATGTGTCTGTATGTACATATATATGTGTGCATGATCCTGCCTTTCTGTCGGGCTGTGTGGGCGTGCGGAGAACATGTAAATTGATCAAAGAAACACGAGAGAGACTAACCGGTAGCGAAAACAGGAGCGGGAACACACTACAAACCAGTGGGAAACGCACTAGTAGCCTAGTAAATGCTGGCGCAAGGGCCGTTTTCAGAAAGAGGAGGACATCAGGAACATGCATTCGTATTATTCGTAATTGGTCACGCCGCATCTACAGAAGACACTACAATGAACTAGTGTGCGTACTAAAAGATAATCATGAGTATCCCCCCCCCCCCGCCTCGCCAACCTTTCATAGAGACATACACACACCGGTGAATAGACTCAGGCGTGGTAGCGTTCTTCCGTTCGGCCTAGAGGGGCACGTGTGTATTTTGGGCCTCAGTCATACAACTACTATCATCATGTTAGCATCGACAACAGTGCATCGAAAGCCATACGCGACCGGAAACAAGCGCATTAAAGCCTCAGGATTGCTCCTACGCGTGAAATCGAGACGTGGTACGCGTCCGCAGCTGGTATTGTGTAATAATGTGCCTCTTCCTCGTTTTGCCTCCTCGAAATTCTTGCGCAACAGCTGCTTCGAGCTCTCTCGTTTTTGCGTCCACAAAGGTAGGAAATGCCCTGAGTACCGGAGTGTTGATGCTCGGGAGTACTATGGACACGGGTGTCCTCCTACACACCGCCATTAGTCGGCGCTACTAGATCAGGCCATTCGCCGATCTGAGCTCGCAGAACAACGTGGGCACAAACAACGTGGGAAGGTAGAAAGGAGCCTTAAAGAGACGCCCGTTGTACTTGTCGGGTCGCGAGGGAAATCGCTTGCTCTCACCAGTCATGGCATTGTCCTATTTCGTCACCGTACCAAACCGTAGTAAATGTTTACTCATTAAACGAGTTATTTTTTGTTAAGACTTATACTGCGTGAGACGTACACATGCATTTGGGCTGGAAATGATCCATTGTCTCTACATTCAGTAGTGCCAATACCATAACGCAACGCAAGTAGAAGAAGTCATTTTCGGAGCAGCAGCAAAACCACCGGCGAAAACAACGTAATTGAAAAGGCAAAAACTGCAGCAATAGAAACATCGATAGTGTAATGGATGTAATCGCAAAGAACAACAACAACAACACCGACAACAACAACAGCAACAACAACAACACCGACAACAACAACAGACAACAACAACAACACCGACAACAACAACAGCAGCAAAGCAAAGCGACAACAACAATAACGACACCAACAACAACAACAACAACAACAGCAGAACTATCACAATTATATTCTGACAGATAGCAACAAAGACAACTGCAGACGACGACTGCAAACCCCACCAACTACAACAACAAATTACAGCAACAAGAACAAAGAACAGACAAACGTAGAGACGATGATGCGTAAGCTACAGCAATAATATTAGCAACAAAAACTCGATACGAATAGCAAACGACAGCAGTCCGACACAGTAACAGCAACACTCGTAGCACAACAACAACAGCAACAACAACACTGACACTAACTAACCTGTGACACTAGCTAACTACTAGTTACGGCTGGGCCAGGCTACTACGTCGAGAAGCGTCGACGATCTCACGTCGAGCGAGGATACGAGAAGATGAGTGCGAAACGCAATCCCACATGTCAAAGCTGTCGAAAAACGCACATATCACAGTGTGGCGTTCTGTATAAACTGTATATACAAGTGCACCCCCTAGCGACAGATCACCCAATTGAGGGGGTATCAGCTTATTTTGTAAAATAAAGATTTTAATGTGTGTAACGTCTGCTCATACAAGATATTTTCACTCTTTTTGCTTTATGGATATATATAATATATATATATATATATATATATATATATAATTTATGAATCGCATGGCATGTATCATTAGATACACACGTCATCCTGTTATATTACTTAAACGCGCTTAGAGCGGCAGCGTAAGAACGTTTACATAATTGGGATTTATATATATGTATATATAAATGAATATACATATATATATATATATATATATATATATATATATTATATATACATATATATATATTTTATATATATATATATATATATATGTATATATGCCTTTAATGCTTTACGACGGGTTACTTATATCAATTTTCGAGATAGCACTAGGTTCCGTGTAATTCGCTACGTTTATCGGTTTTGTTTGTCCTAGGTAGAAATTTCATAATATAAACGGGTTGCACACAAGGCCACATATATACTCCTATATGCATACATATATCGAGAGAGAGAGAGAGCCATATAGGTAGATAGATCGAAAGATAGATTGATAGATAGATAGATAAAGACTCACGAGTAGATGATACTCCGCCCACTATTGGCGGCCGAATAAAGGCAATTTCAGAAGATTCTCATTAACAGCCACCGCTAGCACTCTCCGTTGCGAATGGAGTGACGGATCGATGCAATATTAGCGGGTGCATTCATTTTCATGCGCTACCCTGGTGAGGTGATAACGATATTTCGATACGCGGCGCAAGCCGAACGTGTGCAAGAGCACGTCAAGAACGAGTGACGTCGTCCACGCGTTCTCGGAGCTCCAAAGCGTACTTTGAAGAAGAGAAGACAAAAGAAGCCGTCTAGCGATAAGCGAATGGCACGCACTTTCTCTCGCTCCCTATATATATAAATAAATAAATATATATATATTTATATATATATATATATAACTCCCTATCTCTCTTTGCGGCGATGACGCGAGTGGCAAGCAATACGACGGTGTCAGCAACGTGTTTAGTTAGCTGAGTGAACAACGGGGAGCCAAGGCCCTCAACAACGACCACGACGACGATACCACGCCTCCGAGAATGCCGAGACGAGTAGACCGACTGATGAATGTGCTTCAAGATGATGCTTCAAGAGAGAGAGACGAACGAGGAAGGACACGCTACATGCTTCATGGAAGGTTCGTGTGAGAGAAAGATCGACAAAATCAGTTCTGAAGTCAATCGTCAAGCAATCGTTCAAACGTGCTCGAGGTCGTGCAGCCAGAGCACCACCTACTCCAGAGCTCTGCCCCCTGTCGAAGTGTGTTTCGGTCGAGACGTGACGCTTACCTGTCTGTAGAACTCTGTTTGCGTACATCAAACATACGCTTCAAATACGCTGCACAATCTATCAATGGCCTGCACAGCGGCGCGGGACTGGGCACGGTTAACTCGGTCCGCCGGTGCCGCTCGCTGCTCGCATCTGCGGACGGATGCGCTCGTCGAACAACCGTGGCTGTTCTTTTTCTCCTTCCGTCCGTCGTATTGTTGGTTGTACGTTAACAGCATTTGATAGTTTTCAGCTCGACGTCCTGCTTTAGGACGCGGGGGTGCGGTGGGGTGGAGTTGGAGTTGGGGTTGAGTGGAGGGGGTCAGTTGATCGTCGTACGGCGGCAAATGTTTCGACCGGCTTCGGAACGGAAACAGTCGCGCTGAAATCGCAGTTCGGCGGAAGGTTCGGAGGCTGCGGCGGCGGTCTCTGCAGCTTCTGCAGCTGCAGCTGCTGCTGTCACTGTCGCTGGCCCGCTGCTCTTTTCATTGTTGGTCGTCTGTAAGGTGATCGTCGCGGCGATAGTAACAACGGGCCAGCTGACAACAGCTTCCGTTGCGACGAGCAGATTGTTCGAGCGCGTTTCTCTCCGGGCGGTCGGGCAGAACTCCTACCTAGTCGGTGGTGGCCGGTGATGAAACTGGCCGCTCACACACACACGTTGTACACGTTGACAATGGCCCAAACGCCACGTTAAACTCGGCCCTATTATACGGTGGTGGCGAGTCTTCTCGCTCTCGGTGTGGCGCGGCACGTACAGCTATACGTTGAGCATACATACGGACGTCTGTACACACACACACACACGCATGCAGGCAGGTACGCACGCTCACAGTTTCACTGGACACATGGCCCGATACGCGCGATATCGGCTGGCCTCTCAGCGAACACGCAACCGTTAGCGAACATCGAACGGCCGCAACCGTTAGGGCGGACTTCGAACGGCCCCTAGCCAGTCAGTCGAAGCGGTACGAAGCGGCTTGCACATAGCATTGCGACTGTGAGCCCTGCAATCAAGGCCGGGCTCGATCTCGGTATGATTTGGCTAAATACTGCTCTGGTTAATGCTAACGCGTCCAAGTAAAGATTTAAAAGCCGCTGGTTGGTATCCGCCCGTTCGTAGCCTGTCCGGGTGGCGTTCCTCACTTGAACTTTAATTTCCGCTCCAGTCTTTTCACTGCAGCAGGCAGGGCCCAGCGCGTGTTCCAGATTCTAGTAGACGTGATTTTTTAAAACTCCGATGGCATGTTTGAATTACGGGTTAGAGAGGGCTACACAATAAAGTTAAAAAAATAAAAACTAAATAAAATATCTTGCCAAAGCGACGTGTAACAGGTCGCTTTGGCAAGACATTTGCATCTAGCCTAGGGCCTAGGGCATTTAAGACCTAGGGCGATATATTACAGAGTTACGCACAGGTGAGCGTATTTTAAGGTCATACTCTGTAGAGCCTATATCCTGGAAGGCCTGCTGTAGCCCATTTTATTAAGGCCTAGCTGGACGCTTACAGCCTTTAACCTAGCCTGTGCCTCAGGAAACGCAGCACGAGATGAGATAAGATAGTTTGCATGCACTCGGCGTATATAATAAACGTTCGTAGATAAAATAAAAACACGCATCTGGTGTAATATGGCCTACTATCGGCCTACGCTCCATTCGATCACGATTTTAACTTCTGAAACAGGCATGTCCAGCCGCCCTCCTTCCCAGCAACAGGCTACTGGTATGTCGTGCTCATGGACTTCTCTTCCGTAACCCCGACAAAGATAAGTATCGTGACTTCGAAATGACCTCTAAATCAGAAAATGTATCGCTGAGGCTTTTAGTTTTCGTTCTATGCGGAGGAAATTATCATATCTCATAGTAATGCATGGTAAACGGAGAAGTGTTGCCCTCACCGATGTTCGCTTTGTCATCTCGCTCGGTCTAACGCCTTGATGTGCACACAGCACAACAAGTTATATCGTTGTATTGAAAATCGTACTGTATGCGTAAACAACAATCCGCAAGAGATGGTCACATCTGCAACAGTTGTTGATAGCCCTTCTCTGGAGGGCCTAAGGTGGTCGCGCCTGGCAGATAAAATCGCTGCGAAAGCTCGATTGGTAGTTGCTTGTTTGGTTTTAAGTTGACGCGCCTCTGGTCACCGCTTTCCTGTATTCGTCTATGCCAACAAAGCTTTCATAGAGCCTGTGCCGAGTTAGCGCAGCGCAGTCTTGGTAGGTGCGTGTAATGTACGTATAACGTACCCAAGTTGTGCAGGTCATATATGAGATCCAAGTTGTTCAGAACGATGAAGCACTTGAAGCGGCGCTTGGTTTTTGGTGGTCCATCTCCGTCTCTCAGGCACATGTGCCTGAAAATGTAACAGGCTTGTGTGACCGTGGCACGGCCACAATCGTTTATACGTAGTCTAGTTTCAGAAGGCCTTTGACGGTTGAAATACTTGCTTGGTCTTTTGTTTCGATGTCAAATAGAACTCGTGGAAATCGCGATATACTGTGGGATGAGCTCTCACCTTGCCTCAAAAAAGGCAGTAAAAGAGGCTATGCAAGCGTTCAAGAAAGAATCACAGAAACACTTCTGCCGGGCTGACATTTAAAGAAGTCTTAAGATGAGCAAGTGGAGGGTTGGGAGGGGGAGGTACTACCCGTGTAAACCTTCAGGTTACTCAGTCAAATACGTTTTCAATCAAAATAGCAGAAAGTATGACGATGACGGTATCTATTATCACTTTAAACGGTAGCAGAAGTGCAGGATGTAATCGTTTGATTCATTAGAGCCGCGTTCAGTTCTCACCTACTTTTAAACTACTGCTTATTTCAGACTCTACCTAGCTTGTGTAGCACCCCTTTTTTCATAGCGCTTCACCTTCGCTGAAGCAGATGATCTACGCGTAATTGCTGGACAGAAAATTTACTCTTAACAAATGTGTTGACATTTATTTTGCATAGCGATGTGATAAAATGCACAGAATCTTCTATTTACTTCGGGACACGCCGATGTCGCTAGCTTCGAAACCTGTCTCTACATGTCGAAAGGGGTATCCCTTATCAGACGTGCTCCTTTAGTGTAGCCTGCTGTTATCTGGATCGTCACTTCGATTCTAGGCCCAAACTACTCATACAGCACAACAATACACCGCACCGCTTCATGGAATTCTTAACTCTTTATACATAGTACTCGCATGTTTCGTAAACTTTGTTTTAGTGCGTGAGATGCAGTTTACGAGGTATTTTGGTTATATGAAAGCATGAGAAGTAACTTCGTATTTTAATTTCTGCATGCAACACCATTAGTATAAATCAAGAGAGAGCTGAGAAAACGTCATTTTCATAGTAGAGCTGTCTCCCATGCTCTTTGAAGATAGAAGCTCGTTCGCGGGCACTAAAACCCTGGTCCGCGCAATTAACACCAAAGCTTGTCAAATATGTTGTAGGCGAAATGGCACTCAATATTTTGACTTAGATAACCCGACGTTTTAGTGCAATCGTACATTCAAAGCAAGCGAAATGCGCTCGACCTAACTTCAAGATTGTAGGAGATTCTTCTTCCCGTTCCGTTTCAGGTGTAAGCATTTTTTAATTTTGAAACAACCATCTTAACTGACTTCTTTGCAATCGAATTTCTGTTCAGAAAAAAAGCTTTAGATGCTTTACTGTACGCGTTTATCAGTGCAAAAAAACAAACCATGATCTTGTGTCAAGTTGTTGGGTAGGCATCCCTTGGCTAGAGTCAGTGTTCACAAATCACACATTAGATCGTAATTGCCCTGTAATCATACTATGTAGTTAGCGCCTGTTAATTAAAAACAAAATTATTAACAGGCGCAATTTAAAATTAAACGTAAGCAAATGTTGTAGAAACAACGCGCACTGTTTCACCAGTATAAACGGTTTGCTTAGAGAGAAGCGCCTTCGTGAGTTGTATCCAGGAGATATCACCACCGGTAGAGAGGTGCACAGTGCAACGACCGCAAAGGCCATCTATTAGACGACAAACGTCGAACATAAGTGGTATTCGTGCATTAATGATTCTGCTCTTTTAGCATCTAAAAATAATCCTAGATGTAATCTCACCTGGCACATAGCTGACTATTGCGCCTCACTCAGATAAGCTGTCATTATAGTCTCAACGCGTAGCAACACGTTACATCCCACATGTCCATCGTGCGAATTAATAATAATGCGGTTAATACGAAATCGGTCAGCAAGAGCTCAATGAAGAGCCCAACTGTGTTTGAAGCGTGACGGTAGATGAGTTCCGTCGGCTCGCGTCTCCGTTCAGAATGCTTTCGTGTAAGACGGCAAGGCAGTTTGACCGTTTTCTCGCATTCCTGTAAGTTTCTCTGCTCATCTACCACATTTCGAATTCAATTGCATTTACTGGATTTACTGGGTGATGTGTGCTAATACATAGATGAACGAAGAACGAGAATGAGAAGACAGTGATCACAGATGCAGTAGCCAATAAACGTTGATGTTAACAAAAACCTCACATAGGAATAAAGGTGCTTCTGCGCAGTCTGCGACTGAGCAAATAATGTAAAACTGTTCGTTTGTTTGCCTGCCAACTTAAGAGTCAATTGTTTGATTTAGCTGCAGCGTTAAGCGCCCCTCGTGCAAAAAGGTGGTGTGTGTTGGTGTCCACAAACTTGTCGAGCGAACACAAATCAATCAATTATAACTTACTAATAAAATGAATATCGGACCACATTATGGCTACGTTGAAGGCATTCTCTTTTGCTAGCGTCACGTCCAAAAACACACCTGCAAAAGAGCTATTTAACAGGACGCGTTTTGCGCAGCGAACCTGAGTGGTCTGAGCATGAGCTAAGTGGATTCCCTAGGAACCGCTACATGAACAGGGCTGTATCTCTACCCAAATCTCTCTACCAAAATGTATCTCTCCATCTAGCGCACGGCAACAGGCATTACTGCCCGTCTCTAAAGGGGGCCTCGGGGTTCCGAATTTGGAGACCCTGGCCGGTCCTGCCATAGTCTCATCAATGCTAAGCGCAGAAAACAGGGCAATCCCCCTTTTAGATACACCAGGAGTCGGCCAGTTTAGAAGCCGCTTAGCCCAGCTTCAGGAGAATCTTGAGCCCCGCTGCGGAGGCAGGCCTGACAACGTACTATCCCAACGTGACTGGAGCGCCCCTTTGCACGCTGAGGTACAACGACGTCTCTTTAATGAGGCTGCCGACGACACGACCAGAGCCCGCCTAAACGCCGTGTCCGCCAAGGATTCAGGCGCCTGGTTACACGCATTCCCCAGTGCACCCATAGGTACCCTTCTCGATGACGAGACGATTCGCATAGCAGTAGGCCTACGACTAGGGACAGACCTAGTTAGCCTGCATCGGTGTCAATGTGGTCACCCCGTCGACAAACTGGGACATCACGGCCTGTCGTGTATCATCAGCGCAGGCCGACGCTCTAGACATGCCGCTATCAATGATACCTTCAGCAGAGCCCTTAGGTCATGCGGTCGTCCGTGCATCCTTGAACCCACGGGCCTCTGTGCGGAGGACGGCAGGCGTCCAGATGGGATGACACTTACACCCTTCGAGCGAGGCAAAATGCTGGTTTGGGATGCAACCGTTACCGACTCCCTAGCACCTTCTATGGTCGGTGGCGGCGCATCCGAAGCTGGTTATGCAGCCCATCTTGCGGAGACCAACAAGCTAAGAAAATACTCATCATTTGGGTATTCCCACGAATTCTGGCCTCTCGCGTTTGAGACCTTGGGTGCTCCTGGTGTTCGGACCAGACAGCTAATGCACAAAGTCGGCACTATGTTAAATATGTCAACCGGTGATAGCAGATCGTCGTCCTTCTTTAAACAACGTCTGGATCTTGACGTACAACGTGGAAACGCAGCATCCGTTCGTGGCACTCTTCTGAAGTGGTCTCGGCCTAGCCTAGACGAAGCGGACACGTGATTGTCACAATGCACACCCGCTAAGCCCATTGGCATAGCTAACCTTCCATAATATGTGCCCCACATGCATATTGTAATATACGAAAAATAAACATATATGTCTCTACCCAAATCAGGGTCATAACGCTAGGGGCCTCCTCTTGAAAATTATAGACTACTGAAAGACATTTACAGCCAGATAATATTCGATTTTCGTGAATTACATCACGTGTTTATATATATATATCTATATATATATATATATATATATATATATATAACAAGTATATGACTATCTTTATATGCATGTATATGTAGATACGCATAAATCCAAATTTATATATATATATATATATATATATATATATATAAATACATATATATAAAATGCAGATCCATATAATCCTTCCCCTCGGCTGCTGCAGCAACAACCATAACAAATGATCGTGTCAAGCCCAAGGACAACATCCGCCCGCCCGCTTACCGTCGATAGTTTGCTGATATTAACATATCGGAGAGTATTAGCTCCTGCAGGCATACTTTATCAACAACATCCGCCCCGGCGAGCGCGTCCGCGGGACACCGCCGTCGACGTCGCCGCCGACGATATCGGGACCGCCTCATTTTCTCTGAGAGCTCATGCTGTCCTCGAGAGCATTCACACAATGCAAATGGCTGCTGCTGCTGTTGCTTCTGCTTCTTCTATGTACTGCTACTGAGCTGGAGAAACGTCAACAACCTGTCGACAAGCAGGGAGCTCGACAACTCTCGTCGGACGTCGTCACCCCGGACGCCGATAATGGCAGTCGCCAGGGTGATTCCAGTGGCGATACTGTCACTTGTGGCTGTTGTCTTCTGCACCATGATCGACGTACATCTGAGTGTCTTGGTCCCAGTCCAAGAATATTACGTTGGCACGTGCCTACAATTGCCAGTGTTACTTATATATAAATATAAACATAAAACACGTATCACGATGGACTGGCTAAGCCAATGTGCCTATTGGGCGCGTATTGTGACTGTCACGTGTCCGTATCGACGAGGCCAGGCCAAGACCACTTCAGAAGTGCACCACCTCTTTTTATTAAGATATTTGTGCTCCCCCATCTTTTTTGTCCGATCATAATGGCCAATTATAATCCACCCCGGTTTTCGCCTTGTCTTTGTTGGAAACCATGAAAACGAATCTAAGCGTGGCCGGTCTAGGTGTTGAACCCACGGCTTCCCGAACGCAAGCCAATGGTCTTGCCCATAATCTATATATATATATAAATATATATATATATATATATATATATATATATATATATATATACGTGTACGTTAATGTACGTTATCTGTCAATTGTTTTCTGTTTGAAGTAATTTGAATTGAAAGCTACACGTAAGATTTTGTCGGTCCACCCGAAGCTTAAGACTGGACAGAACAAGATGATTCCCAACTTCGAAGGCGTGTTCTTTTAATGTTGTTAGCTACAGGTTTCCTCAAACAGTCCACATGTCCCTAGTATCTTTGGTGTTAAGGTTCTGATATCCAAAAGTTGCTAGTAATAAATCAATGTTCTAGTACTTCACTAGAGCAGAACAGTAGTGTTTGTTGAAATCCACCACTCGTAGGGTTTGTTGATGAGTGTTCATCTCTACGATGACACGCACAGCGTCCCAAGATCGCTATCATGTCACGTCATTGTAAACACTCCGTTTTTGCCCTCAATAAGCATCTATTTCAAAAAAAGGTATCTACTTGTTTTGCAGCAGGTCGCTGCATCCTATGGTTATAGCATGTGTTTATTGCTCAATTTATGCGAAAGCCTCATACATGCGGTTTACTCACACAACCAGTGACTCTAGAACCTGCCGCGCTACAACCGCGGAATACGGGGTATATTCCCTTTTTTGGGCTGATGAACACGCACAGCTTTAACCTACGCGACATCGTTCTGAAGTTGAGAGAATCCCTGGAACACTGGAACCTGATGGCAGCGGTTTTCAACTAGATCTTACAAGCTAAGACGGCGGTTTTTGCGCCCCCCTGCGGCTTCCGGGGACAGCTCTCGTCAGGAGTACGAAGACTTCACACAAGCATTCAGACGTCTATCTCCTGTCGAAAATCAAGGCTACACCCGCTGAATCAGCTTGAGTGTGAGCAGGCATAGACCTCCTAGTATCACAAACGCCGATGCACCAAATTGATGCAGGCCCAGTAAGCTTCTAATTACCGACATGTAGCGAAGTCCAGTTTACCTTTCCTAGCTAGTTAATGCTTTTGCAATGCCGCCCAGCAACATAGGTGTAGCCAGCAACTTCATAACAATCCTGTCCACTGCGCGGCAGCCATGAAGTAGGCCAATAATTATTTTAAAACTAATAACTCGGCTCTCTCGCGCGCTTTGTCATTTACCTCATAATTAACCGGTTTAAGCAACAGGCCACTAATCTCACCAACGCCAATTACTTTGCGGATATCGCCAAGTATGGTCCGGAAGTCTCCGCCCAGAATGCCGTCATCCAGATACCAGAAATTAAAGGGAAACCGCAGTGAGTCAGTCAACCAACTCCTCAATACACAAAAAGTGCATGACCAGACGTGATGATTTACGGTAGGCCAGATTCCTCTGGTAGAACGGTGAGGGTGCCCGCAACTTGACCGCTTCAAGTAAATGATCTCGCCAGGCGCTATTAAAAGCGTTTCGGAAGTATAGTTTGACTGTCATCTTCGGCACTTTGTGCAAGAATCCACAGACGCAGTGGAACTTTATATTCGTATCCCACAGGGGTAGCGAATCATAGTTGGTGTCGACCAAGAGTTGCTGCAATAGCATGCTTATTATCGTAATAGCCGATCTTGGGCGCCATTCGGCGAACGACTAAGGAACAGGCGATCGGGCGTAGAGAGCCATTTTTTGTGCAAACATTCTCACCCCGAAGATTAGTGGTAAAAGACAAGATGGGGGAGAGCCCCATCTAAGCACATCAACTACTTTCGTTATGGCGTCAGATAGTCGTCATCATAAAGTCCATGCCGGCAGCTGAGCTTTTATTGAAGGTCTTCATAACATTCATGCCTCAAGTGCCTAAGCCTAAATTCTGCAAAAAATTGTCGTAGATTGTTCCTAACTGGAACTGAGTATTTTCCTTAAATAGTGGAAGTCGCAGCACGACCGGAACAAAGGAGAACAGAGAGTATCTGACGTAGAAGTCGTTGTCCTTACCGACGTTTAATCATCATCATTTATTTATTGCACCATATGTATGGTATGCATATATATAGATCATTGTAATAAAACACATGTTTATAGATAAGTAATAAAATATCATCGAGCTAATTGCGTAAGAGAAATAGCTCTCTGACAGGTATCGAGATGGTAGATAGGGCACGGCTGGTTACATAAACGGCACAAACAGCCGACATCAGGATCGTGGAAGCCTCTTCGATGGCAGAGTTTATGGTGAAACCCGTGAAGTGAATAGCGGGTCACGAGATGTCGGTTGGGTTGTAGTGGTCTGTGCCAGTTCTGTGTGACCATTGCTGAATAAGAGCAGCGGTTTCTGAGAGACCGAATCTAGTTACTAGATCTTCTACAAGTGGTTGAATAGAAGTCATAAGGTAAACTAGACGGTTTTTTGCATTTCGTGGCAATCCAATAGCTTGAAAAACGTAGGCTTAACCTTATCTAGTTTTTCTAGCTGTGATAGGCTGAGGTGTTCCCATACGACCTGGATGCCGTAGGCCGCCACCGAAGCAACTTTCAGGTCAAAAAGTGCTTTTAGTGTGGCCAGGGATAATTGTTGGGGCTTTTCGATTGTAGACATCGCGACTAGACTTTTTCTGGTTCGTTCGGCGATGTGTTGTCCAAAGGTTGTGCCCTTCATCGCTGCAACTCCAGCTTGTCACGACTGTACATGACGATATCGTCAGCATATAGTATGATGCCGACTGTATCATGTTCTTTATGAATTATTGGCGGCAGATCGCTGAGAAGGGTAGAAAAAAGCAGAGCGACGTTTAAGGAGACTTTTGTAAGCTCTTCCGCTACAGTAGACCGCACATATTTCGGGTAAAATGCATAATCGTTTGGCACAGGCTTGCCTGGATTACGACGAGTAGAGTGTCAACATCAGTTTAGTCGGTCGCATCGCGGTGGAATATGGACGGCATTGGCGTGCCTGACCAGTGTATGCCTATAAGACTTCTCTTCGTAAAGATATCCTTACACACTTTTAATGTAGTGAAGCATGTGCGGAATCCCTTCCGTTTAAGGTATTGTTACCTCGCGTTATGATGTTAAGGCTTTGAGCTTGTTTGCAATTGGAAGGATGGCCAAGAAAGGTTTCGGCCTCTGCAATAATCTTTAATGTTGCTACCAAATCAGGACTGATACTCCCTGGCATCTACAAAGTCACTATAGTCACCTTGTTAGCTTTTTTGAGAGAACATTAAATGTTTGTCTGCCGGTAGACATGTATAACTAGGCAATTTAAGACAAGGTCAGACAGTTCTTTATAATGTTCCAACTTAGAGAGATAGATTAATTAAATACGGATTGCACGCGCTCTTTGTAGGGATTCGATATATATCTCGATGTATGGCCACCACACCTTGTAGTTAATTACACTATTACTAATGGTGCATGCTTTATAAGCCCTTAAAAACCTTAGTAGTAAAAAAAACATGCAAGTTGTTTCATTAGGAAGCATTAAAAACATGTGTCACAGATCAGGGCCGCTGATTTAACTACGTCGCTATATATTGACTATTATACTTAGCTTTATTAACCGATGTTGTGTTTACAATATTGCGCGTACAAAGAAACGCACATTTACATATACGTATGTTCATCACTGTTGTATTCGTTGTAAGCTGTCGTTTTCGGTAAAATGTGTATCTTTTGTGAATCCTCAACGAAGAGCGGAGACGAGTCCAGTAAATTGCCTAATCTGTTGATACTGGTGCGGTGGTCTCTTGGCGCCTTCTTCAAAAAAGTGGCCTTGATTTGGTCACCTGATTTGGCGCCTTAAAGCTTAACTTCGATAGATAAGGCCATATCCCCTGGATACCGTAAGAAGCAGTGGGCGCAATTCTCAGGTTGAAGAGATTAACGACAACGTTCATTGAAAGCTTATGGGGGTCTCGGATTCTATGAAATTATTGTAGTTCTTCCTAAATTATTTTAATAATGTGTCTCGAGAAGTTCGTACCTCGAGACGAGAATGTGATTCTTAGGTAGGAGAAGTGCGAGACAAATTCCATATAATTTGAGCCCAAGCGAAGTTCGTAGATTCCAACCAATTTCCCTCCACGTCGAAACTTCAGAGGGCTAAGATTATCCCACTGGGTCGCTAAAAGGCCGCGACAGGGCTTGACGGGTTTCAGTAACGCGCTCGTCTCACACTGACATTACCACAGAAGCACAGCTCAGAATGGTTATGGCACTGACAAACATTTGACGAAGATGAGCATTTAATATATCATATGAGATAGCACACGCAGAAACGCGCCTGTATGCATGCAGCAACTTATGAGGTCGCTGTTGCGCTTCAAAAAGCAGCTTGCATTGTTTTTGTTTTTCAGTATATGCAAAACGGCCAACCCATTCCTGAAGTCTCACGCTCCAAAGACCTCGGGGTAATCTTCGACTGCCAAATGAAGTTTAGACCTCACATGGCTGAGGTTGTCAAGGCCGCGTCTCGAATGTGTATTCTCATAATGCGGTCTTTCATTATACAGGACTATAATATGTACCTAAAGCTGTATCAAACCTTAGTGGTACCAAAGTGGACTTATTGCTGTCACGTACGGATGCCATTCTATAAAAGAGATATTGACTTTTTGCAGAGCGTGCAGGATACATTTGTGAAACGAGTTCCTCGTCGGTGTTGTCTACCACGCGAGCGTATCACATTGCCTAGTGTTAGTAAATACCAATCCCATGCCGATTACCGCATGTTTAAACAGCTAGCGCGTCAGAAACTTATTACTAGGTATTTTGTTCTAAGACCAAATAATCTCCGGATTATTTGGTCCGGCGTTTCCATCCACCCCCACAAGATTGCTCGTGTGGACGTTGTGAACAACTTAGTTGCCTGGAGGATTGCACGTCGTTCACAGATTCGAAACGACTTTGCTTCTATTGTAATGCCCCTTTTTCAATAAATGTGATATGATATGATACGAGAGAAACCGTAAGTTTAGACAATTCGTTTTGTGTTTGATTGAAAAATTAGAGGCACGAAACTACCATCTAATGGATTATGATTGAACGCCTCTAAGTCAGAATTCAATCCAGAGTCCATAACATTAGCATATGGAACGTATATTGTTTATTCTATATTTGCGTGAGCGTATAAGTAAACATTATAAGCAAATTGAAATGAAGTAGTGAAGGTCGTCATGTAAGTTTTCAATCTTGAATACGTCCCGGATGCAAAACAATCTGCAAAGGGCTTTAATCAACGAGAGATTGCAGATTGCAGCTGAATTGATATTTCCATTGCAACGGGTTGGTGGCACCTTGCACGAAATGCCTACGAAACTAGTTAGCATTCGTGGCGAATATATTAACCGTAGACTGACCCTGAGGCGCGACGAAGGTCAAATCTTCAGCTGTGGATATGAGCCACATACAGCGAGATGACAAGGCGTTGAATAGTGACACCGTTCTTAAACATCTTGGCTTGTCAAGCCGACAGTTGGAATCATCACATAGTACAGTAACTATTGGTAAGTCCACCATGTCGAAGCATAGTATTAACTTCGCCAGCAGTGTTACTATCTCTTCTGAAAGACTATAATATATTGCAACCACGTTGATGGCGTTTCTTGTGAGGACTACGCAGTTATATTCTTTGCAGTACGTTTTTGTTACGCCAGAGAGCTTGTTACTATACAACACAGCAACTCCCCCACTTGTTCTACCCGGTCCCTCTGTTCGTACACCCAGACATTCTGTTATACACCAACAAGGGACGACCGTGGATTCGGTGACCCATGTCTCAGTAAGGACCAACACATCATTCTGCTCAGCTAAACGAAAAAGTAGGTGACTTGATTTAACGGCTTCACGGTTCCATTGATAGAATTTAAGTAGCGATCTCTTGTCTTGAGTGTGTTGCGCTTGTTTTTGTACTGATGCGTTTGTTGCACGCGTTGCAAGCCGGTCACGAGCCTCTAGAAGGCTTGTCGCTTTTGCTCGTCTCTACATCTTGGTTACTTGATAGCGTGCAAAGTGCATCGCGCAAGAAGGCTGTTTCGCGCAAGAAGGGGTTTTTTGCAATCTTTCCAAAGATGTTCTAGCGCGCCACATCTTCTACATTTTGGATTTGAAACCTTGCAGTCTACGGCGAAGTGATACATGCTGTAGCATCTAAAAAACTATATTGGGCCCCAGTATGACACAATGCTGCCGTATGCTGCTTTAGACCCAAGCAGATCTCGAATGGGAAGCGATTGCCTGTGAATGTTAAAATTACGTGTTCACACAACTGACACAACGCTGCTCATTGGATTGTTGGTTTTAATTCGAACCACCTCAATTCCTGAAACTAGATGATTTAAGTGCAACTAGGATGATAGCTTCTAAGATCGACGGATGCACCCCGGATATTTTGCCTTCCACAGAAGAGCGCGTTCAGCATATTCTGGCAAATACTTTAACACCCGCTATCTCTTGTAGTGACAGCAAGGTGTCCCTATCCTCTTCGGCATCAGCAACAATGACCAGCTCTCCAGTTTCCAACTGTTCCGTTTATCTGGCCCACAATATAGTCACAGACCTTGTTAAAATTATTCTGTAGCTCTTCGCCGCTAACAGAAAGTATCAGTGCCTCTTGTCGATGCGTTCATTTGGTCGGCTTATTTAAGTTGGTTTTAAATAAGTATGTTTGCAAAAAAAATGTAAGTGATTAACTCTGTCAAATGTTTTTGAATAATTAAATAGACGTGAAAAACCGTACGTGGGCATTTACGAAACAACAACTAAAAAAAGTATACAGAATCGAAAACTCTCTTGGTATAATATTTGTTACCCTACCTTTCTTAAAAATTGGGCGCCATTGTGGACTTCCTAAATAAAGGAGGGCAAAATGGCGCTGTTTAAGTGTCGATATATGTAGCTTGGAATTCAGAACGTAGACTAAACACCGTCAAAAAAATGCCTAAAAACTTCAGTTTTTGGCAGTCCTTTAGATGACATCGTCTCTGTTAATAGCGCAATGAAGTTTTCATCCTACATACGTTTTTAACGTACATCAAATTTATTTACAAAATAACTTATTTGCGTTGCCCCACCTCCCCCGACACTACTTCCATTCTACGCGCCAGGCTTCGATTAAACATTGCCGTTCCACCATCCAGTGTATTGGATGCCGTTTCAGGCGGACCCCTCAGCATCTCCATGTACTCCTTGTTAAGCTGCCTTACTGCAAGAAGACCTTCTCGAATAGCGCTTACTGCAATTCGTTTTACCTATTGAGATCCGCCGCCTGCTGCAATTTCGCATTTGCCTGCATTTAGGGACCTCCTTGGTATTGGAGTGCTCCAGTTTGTGGCGCGTGCTCGACGCCAGTACATCGGCTGGTCCACCAAATGTTGCGTCGCCCGGGTGCCAGACGATTTAGGGTCAGCCCGCATCCCACAGGCCGTATGGAGCCACCTTTTATCCTCAATGCAGTGACTTGTTCCGCAGAAAATTAAAAGGCAAAAGGACGGCAACGCGTCGTTTAGTGCGTTCTCCACCAGAGCTCTAAGTTCTCCTAGCAGCCTTGTTGAAGAAGAACAAGTCGAGGTATCATATCTTTTAGATGTTGTGGTTGTAGGCCATCTACTCCGTGCCCTGAGTCTAGTGCAACGGTACTGCATCTAGGAATTAAAGGTATGTCACCCTTGCACGGCTCGGAATTGCCTGTTTATTCACCTTGTGCCCCTGATGCCCCAAAGAGAAGGTGCATACGCCTTAGCTCCTCCTCAGCAATTGGGTCGATCGGGGCTTTGCTATCAGATGACTTCAGAAATTGGCCATTACAGGTCGGGAGATTACGGTAGTGCGCAACAAAGGAGTGTGGTTGAGAAATAGTGATCCTAGCCGATTAGTGCACTAAGCTCCAGCTCGCAAAATTATTATTCTTTTTTTTTAATCGCGTTTGTTGTCGTTGGCACGGAGCAGTCGTATTATTACCACTAGTCTGTTACTATGCTTGCTTATGTTGTTGCAGTCGCCATCGCGCGGCATTTCGAAAGGTCTCGATTCAATCAAGCCTAGCTACGAGCTCGTCAACATTGCAGATAAGAGTGCCGTTCCCCCGCACGGCCCATGACATCATGACAATTTAGCCTTTGTTTGCCATGCATATGTTAAATACAGTCCTCATCATTAGCTGTCATATCAAATCATTAGCAACGACAACATACATTGGCTTATATTTGCCGTTGCTGATACGTACGAGCAAAGAAGATGAGCCGATGTATGTTGCCGACTTAAAACATAAGCATATATGATTGGCAAATTGCATCCCTATACACGCATACGTATATATATATATACGTAAACACATAGGTATCTATATATCTATATCTACACAGCATTGCACCAAAGGTAGAAGGTCTTTAAGGTTAGATGATTGGCACATTGGTTTTGTATCCATATGCACGCATACGTAGGCATATATATATATATATATAAATATATATATATATATATATATATATATATATATATATATATATATATGTATATATAAATATATATATATATATATATATATATATGCGTAAACACATAGGTATTTACATATGTGTATATCTACACAGCATTGCACCAAAAGTAGAATGTTGGCCATTTACTTACAAAGCAAACAAAATCGGTTGGACGCAGTGTCTAATACGCAAAAGCGGTTTCGAAGTTGCTACAAGTGGTAGATGTTACTGTTGCCGCTGCTGTTCCCAATTCAACGCTTAATGATTATCAGGCTCATTCAACCGGCGGACCTTAATGAACAGTAAGCAAATACATAATTAAATACGCAAACAAACAATCATCTTATTGACGCACAACACAATTTCGGCGGCGATAGACGAGGCGATCTCGAAGACCTCTAACAGAATGGCGCAGGTTTGATGCAGTCGGCATGGCGACGCTATATAATGCAGACGTTCCAATTCGCCCAGCAGTGACAACGAACGACAACTTTCTAAATAAGTTGTTCTGAGTCAGTGGGCCGAGTGGGCCCAAGGTTACAAAAGGCGGAACTTTTGCGTATATATATATATATATATATATATATATATGATTCTGCAAACGTTTTGAAAAGGTTAACCAATATTGCGCTAAGAAAACCTAAGCTCACGCCAGATGGGCACACTATTCTTAATGTAATATGCCAAATTTGGCTTACCAGTAGTTACTAGCTATACTTACCTAGTGCCGGGCCCTCCGTAATCAAGAAGGCGGAGACCCCAGAAGGAGGCCTTGACATTGCACTTCAGCAGGGCTGAACCCTTCCACTTTCCGAAACTGGGAAAGATGGAGCATGCAATTTGTGATATTTTTATACCAAATCAATCAAACCAATCAATTCGAACCGGATTTAGCTTATTACAGCTCATTCATTGTCCACTTCGTTCAACTGAACGGCTTGTGTCTTCGGAGACGGGAGGAGAGTCCCCATCTGTCACTTGGCGCACGGCAACAAGCGTTGCTCCTTAGTCAGCCCATCAGCCCCAACCAGCTCATCAATGTAGTCACCCCTTTGCATTCGGCGAACACCCAATGGGCTCTATGTATCAGCTAGCCGTGGAAGTTTCGAACGGATTCCACATCCTCAACCAACTCGTGAGTTCCTTCCGAATGTGCACTCATCGAGTTACTATACGTTTAAGAGCATCTGAGTGATTTGCCTAACTTTTTGAAACCCAAAAATGAAGCGAACATATCCCAACAGGTTTCTATGCTGGTCACCAGTGGCCGACGGACTGCTTTCATCCTTGAAGAAGAGATGGATATGTTAGCTCGGCATGTTGAAACCCCAGCTGGTGGGGCCACGAGCTCCCGAGATGAGAAACGACTCTTCTTTCAAAGAGCGTAGAGGTTAGTCCTACATCGAATAGAATTACTAAATTCCTTTGCAAAACTTAATCACTTATCATGAAATTAGAAGGTAAAAGCCATGGAGTGCAGTTACTATGATGATGTCGTAAAAAACAGTGGCCTATGCATGACAATATTGCATGTCGCAGTAAGTTCTCAAAAAGAGAAAGCTTATATTTTGCAGTTTTTTGGGAATCCGACGCAATACCTTAATAGCATGTAACTTTCACAGATACAGCGCACCATATATGTCTTTTTTTAGTATATTTCCTACTTGTAATAATTCAAACATGATAGACTATTTGCTACTTGAAACTGTATATGTTTTTTTGTTGATTACTGCTTATTTATAATTACCATACCTCCAAGCTCAAAAATGTTACACGTGAGACTATTTGCAGTGAAAATAAAGCAACTATTTCGTTTATAATGCTTGTTTTTGTTCGGTGACCTTAGACGCATGAAAATATCTAAGCAATAACACAATCTACTGAAGCAATTCAATGCATGTAGTTGCACTTATCTAAGCTATTCGCCTTTATTTATTACGTTAGTGTGGTGTTGGGAGGATCTGTGAAGATTTCAGGCAAAGCATCAGTATAACTTTAAACAAAAAAAGACAATAAAGCTAGTGTTGAGAACTACTACCCTACGTCACAGCGTTTTGTTGTCTTTTACCCGAAAAAGAGCCACTCACAAAGCGGTCTTACGTAGAAAGACAAAATTAAACAAACATGCTGGTACTACCAGACGTGCGCCTTTCCTTCATAACAGGTCTTTCGTGTACTCCTTTACAGCGCAATGAGGCGTCTCATTAAGGTTACAGATGAAGGATCACGGACGGCTCTACCTCGCCACCATACTGTCCTAATGTCGCAGATCTAAAGCCTCGTTGACCGCCTGAGATGAAATAACTTGACTAAACAGATTCTCGGTGTATTGCTCAGTGGAGTTTAAGCCCGCCCAAGGGGAACCACACGAAGCCACTGATAGCGTTGTTTTTTAGTGTGCGGAATATCACATGCAGCTTTCCAGCGCCTGGTCTTGAGAAGGATTAAGAAGACAATTCGTAGCATATTACCTGAGTAATGATTCCAGAGGGCCAGAGAGAAGTTTGTGGGAATTTTGCTGACTTTTTGCAACATTTGTTCCGCTATATGTTTATAGAGGAAAAAAATGTGCCTTGCCGTTTGTGTTGACACAAGTATTTGTTGTTAAACCCCCCCCCCCCATACAAATTTAACGTTTGCGAATAAAGTTGAAAACGTTCAACTTGACCAAATACTTGTAACAGCACAAATGGCAATGAACAGAACTCCAATGCGTCACTAAAGTATGTCATCCTTTTATCTAATGCGTTGTTTGCATACTCCTGACATGCTCAAAATAGATCCTTACACCCGGGATCGAATCTGCGAATAAGCGCACCAGAGGCCAGGGAAGCATTGCGCACACTGGCTTCCCAGGCCACGCCGCCACATTCGAGGGCGTACAGAAGCATCTTTTCAATATATATATATATATATATATATATATATATATATATATATATATATATATATATATATATATATATATACAGAGAGAGAGCGAGAAAAAGATTCGTTAAAGTTTAAGACGATGGGAGGCCTTACACATAAGTGGACTCAACGTGTAGGCAAAAGTCTAAATCTATCGACGGCAGACTCGAGACCAATCAAGAGGTGTTGCGTCAGAGGCTGTCACTCGATATAGAACGAGAAAATCTAGCATTGTTAGGGGTGGGACATTATTAAATGAAACTAACACCGTGTTAGCTGTGACATGTGATGGGTGCCGCCTCCTTGCATCTCAGTTTATGGTGACCGTTTGCATCAGCCATGTTTGCGCCACAAAAACATGGATGAGCAGAAAAACATCAAGGCCCAGGTGAAGGCTGCATGCTGTTCTAAGCTCTGAGTTTGACAGTACGGTGCCAAAGCTGTCATCCGAACGGGCGTTCAACCAAAGACTGCTTTCCGGTCTAGATGTGTGAGCGAAACGGATCGAGTGCATCAGGTTGGCGGCCAGGGAGCCTTCGAGGCTGGACTTGGCTCGCGCCAGGGAAATTTTGTCCCACGTCGACTGCTTGCATTTATCTCCCTCTTCTGTGACTAAGTCGCCGAGGGTCAGCTACCACTCCTAAACAGCCTCGCCTCGGTGAGCTACTGGCGGGTCTTGTCCGAAATTTCCGAGCTACTGGGGCGTCTTGTCAATAGAGAAAACAATTTTCTAGCAAGCGAGCATCAACAATAGAAACCAAGGTAGATTTCTGGAAATTCTGAAGGATATTGGAAAACATTAAGAATACGTTATGGTCGATCAAGGCCATGTTTTTGAGACAGGTGGTGCTTTTGGCTGTCTGTAGAGGGAACGTGGCTTCTATCATAAACGCCATGAATTGACAGGAAGCGAGCAGAGCATTATGAACCTGGCTTAATGTTCATACCTTAAATTTGTTTTCTTCTATATATATATATATATGTATATATATTTTGCGGAGACCATTGTCCACTCCAAAGTGCTAACATAGCGAAGTTATATAAATAAAATAAATACCTCACAATTGTAAAAATAATAATAATAATAATAATAATAATAATAATAATAATAATAATAATAATAATAATAATAATAATAATAATAATAATAATAATAATAGTAATAATAATATGTTCGGCGGAGTGCCTAACCTTGGAAGGCTCTGGATTAAATTCTTCGTTCTACCATACTGTTTATTGTAGAGATCTGAGCTTACCAATAAGTTTGCCAATTGAGATTAATCTACTTCACACTGCCTCCTGACGCCCTTATTGATGTGGGTTGTTGAACAACTTAGGACCACCGGACTGACATCGTTTATTGCGACTCTAAAGACGCCTATGAAACAATGCACCACGATCTGCTCATATCAATCCTGCCATCAAAAGGGGTTGAAACAGCATTGTTCATTAAATATCCGACAGCCCTTTCAGAAATCGAGCACTTAGAGTAAAAGTAAGAGGAGCCTAATCCAGAAGGGGTCGTTCTTTTTGTCCACGGAGTCTCTCAACAGTCTTGCGAAGCTTACTGTCCATGACCTTCATTGATCAGGTCAGATACCTTATTCCGCATCAGTGAGGTACACTGATTTTTACGCGTTCTTTTAGAATGAAGATAATAACTTTGCATGCCCATACGACGAGACGAAATTGGCGCAATTTACCACAATATGTTCGAAAATTAATGAATAAATGTTTAAACCGATGAATAAATTGTGCCACAATCTGTTCTAATGACTTTCGAGAGCTGTAAATAAAATGGGACAACGGCTACCACCACACAAATGTGGATTTTTTTTAGAAGTGCGTCTGATTGATAGCATGTGCGATAACGATGACTTCATTTTCTCCGTAGGGCTAATGTCCGTTTTTGCACTAACACGTCTAAGCATCGGCGACAAAAGAAGGATATATTGTGTGTAAACACACTTACTTCACATGTTTCTACCTAAAAATATACCTAGAGAAGCCACCATAATTGTGACAGATAATTCCTATTTTCAGAAGGCTTATTGACTGCTAACCCCAATAAAAACGTCTTTACTTGCTCATTTCATCAAGCCCGCAGTGTCTGATGATACGTTTCTTTTTCTTTGTTGTTGAAAATGTGCAACATTTGCTCCTCATAACCATATGACAACAAGTTGAAATGTGTTAACAACAAACAGCATCTAGTTTCGTTCTGTCAGCTGAGTTTACCAATACTTCATCTAGTCAGTTAAGTGCATGTCCAGAAGCCCCCACACATGTTCCTGCACACGAGGCCACGTGCATCGGCAGTAAGACTACATCTTCCTGTTCACAGTCATACCTGGCGCTGATCATTCCTGTGCGGCAGCAGCGGCAGCAGCAGCACCACCATCGTCACGGTAGTGGCGGCGGCGCTGGCTGGCCGGTCGCCAGGGGTTTCTTTCTATTCGAGGATACGAAAATTAGGTCAGTGTCACTTTGCGATGGTGCGATGTGCTCTCGTATGGCAAGTTCTAAGCGTCGGCGGCTTTCATTCGGTGGTTGGCGAATGTCTATGGGACAGGTGTTTTATGAAGTTTTGTGAAGCGGTGAGTAGCTATTCTGCGGCGGACTGTTTCCGTTCGTGTGTATTTATCTATATTAATATTGTCACTTTGCCGTCCTCTCGTCGGATAGCTGTGAATAGGCCTATTTCTGCTTACATCTGGCAATTTGAAATAGGCACGAGTCTGAGCCACAACACGACATTAGGCGAGCAAACATCAGACATTGAGACAAGATGTTCAGTGTTCTCAAACTGGGTTACGCGCTCATTTATGGTTTGCAGTCGTTCTTTATATATTAAACTGTACATATCTCACATTGAGGCATAATTTCTGATGTATGTCAGGTATTAAACTAAAAATCATCGCCAACGGTCACTTTTATCCTCGGCACGTTAACTAAATAGCCAATTGAGTCCGTAGCTGTGTGTGCAAAAATTTTAAACACCATGTCAACACAAATATCACTCTTTATGTAAATACGATAGATTTTCAATCAATCAGGGTTGGCCTTGTGTTCGAGTTTGTTGAATTGGTTATATACGAACGTAAAAGAGAGAAACATATATCCTCGAGTGATACTTGCCTCAAAATTTGAAGGTAGCAAGTCGGAGGAAACGATGAACTCACAATTAAAGCGCAGCTTAACAGACACGCTCTGCAACACGTAATCTATTACCAGCCTATTTAGCGCAACTCTTTTCTTTAAATTAAGTTCTTGTTTAATGCACCTGAAAATGACTTCATGCCCCTGATATGTGGCATGACCTTGCTTGTTTTTCCTGAGTTTTTAAACCGTCAACTTAAGGGGAGAATGTGCCCACTGGCAGATGGCAGGTTTGCCAGCCCACCTAAAGTTGCCTATAAATAACAGGGAGAAAGAGTGATATGAAACAGCTCAGGGAAATTGCTTGAACGTCGCAGGTGGTTAGATGGTTAGAGCCCAAGACGAATCCGCAGAGAGACACACATCACAAGAATTCCGTCTGATTGCCATGAGCCATGAGACTCAAAATAGTGTTACTTGAGATCGAATAAGCTTGCTAGTTCACTGTACTAAAATCGTAACTCTTGAGAAATATATTGTTTTTCGATTTGCCACCTAGAAGTAAATACGTGCTTCTTTGATTTCGTCGCGTCTGCATCACACAGCGGCGGCCTACGCAAAATAATACGCACATTGAGTCACTGGGTTGAAAGTAGGCACGAGTAGTTTTAGTTTAGCATACGATGTTTACCCGACGCTTGACATGAAGTAAGTCCATTATCGTTTGCATCTGGCCCGCAGCGCACTGCAGATCAGTTACTAGAATACTCGGCGTGTGAATCATAGGCTATGCGATTTGTTCGATTAAAGCGTACGCATCGTCATGGGGGGGGGGTTTCTCTTCGCCTTCCCTCGATTCTAGTGGCGTGTCGTCTCAGTAATGGTGGTAGCGCAAGTGTGCAGCAGTAATGTTTCTGCGTGCCTTTGTCACGCAGACGCCACGATGCTCAGATCGGAGGTGCGTTTCGGAGAAACTTGGAACGCGCCGTAGTTGACTGTATCCTGTATCTTGTTCTGCATTGTTTAACTGTTGAACAATTGCTTTTGCAATTGCTGAGAGCTGAGAGCTGGTCTCGCCGGCTAGAAGAACTTGTTTTGCATTCGCTTATCGGGCCGCTTTTGGGCATTACATACGCATGCATTACATCCTACCGGCGCAATTTACACGGACTTTGCGTGCGAACATGCGTCACGGTCTCCATCCTGCTTAGCATTCGTGGCCACAAAATGATGCGCAGTGTTAGCTTGATGGTGAAAGATCAGGTCGGCGTCCTTTGTCACTCACGCTCAAGCCTTGCGTCGTCGCTAACTTGTTCATCTCATCATCATCATCGACGACAACGACGGGGGCGATACGGCGGCCGGCGGTACTGCTATACCCGCTGCGGGGGTAGGTAGCAGTGATTCTGCAAGAGAGCAGCTGTGAGTACGGCGACGACTCCACACGCTACGCGCGGGCTCCAGTCGGTGATGGTTATGGAACTGGTGGTTGTGCGGATCAGTAATGCCGATCACGGTAGTCGTTGGGATGGTCCTGACAACGATGATGATGATTATGATGATGGTCGTGGTACAGCAAAAGAGAGAGGACCTATGAGGAGAAAAGGAAGGCGTCAAGACATCCTCAAAACTCTGGTCAAGAGGAAGCCGAAGTTTTGTAGGGGTTTGTACTGGCATAACCACAAGTGAGCGATCTTGGCTTTACAGGTGAACAAAAAACTAAGCTTTCTTTAGAAGCAATACTATTGAAGATAAGAAAAGGAGTTCATTCAAAAATCGGCTTCCATATAGATTGAGTTCATCGTTCTACCACAGTTCGATACATCTGATTCTACTCCTGAGGATTGTCGAATTCTTGCGTGCTGCATAACACGTGATGAAACCACTGGGCTGCGAACGCCGTAGTTAGATGTCTATTCTTATATCCGGCTGCTTGCCAGGTCGTACTTCTCATCACTATCATAGTGTATATACCCTATATCGATGTCGTTTAATTTCTCCGTCTACTTAGGCGGGCACTGCCTCAGTGTGCAAATGTGCAATTATTGAATAAATTCAATGTTGTATTCCAAAGTGTAGGCTTCAAACGCTTTCATACTATAGATAAACCCCATCGAAGTTGTACATCCTGTGTCATAACCCCATTTCATTACGTTGATTAAAAATAGAAGATTTGCACCAAATTACGCAGTTATTAAATAAGTTATTGGATGACCATGCTTTAAGTCAAGTTTTCCATTTCCCTCACTGTAAGATACAACAAAGCCCTTTTTAACATCAAGACTTTATCGTTTGTATTGAATAACTTTTGTAAGCGATATTTTTAAATTAAATTATTAATACATTAAATGTTTCCCGCATCTGCCGGTATAATAGAATCATCGCGATGATGATTTTTTCAATTTATTAATTTATACAAATCTAGATATGTGAGGCAACACATGCTTAATGTATTTTTTGTGGTTCTCTGGTTTTCTCTTAAACAAGGTAGCCTAGAAAGCGCTAGGCGGGTTAGGAGAGCTTTTATCCCAAATTAGCTAGCTGGCTTATAGATGGCTCAAGCTGTGTTCAATAGTGCGTTCATCAATTAGTTGCGAACTAGTAGTCGAAATTGGCGCGCCGATTGTACACCGGCAGGAGGTGTGGTGGCGTATCTTGGAGGCTAGTACGCTAGTCATGGCTACCGCCGGCTCGATTCCTGTTATTAATCAAATCTTCTTTAAGCGATGCCCATTGAGAATAGATGATAAACTATATAACGCTAAGTTTCAGCGGCCATGCTGACCTCAAGGAGTGTTGGAAATACGCTAGGCGTTCAGCCCTCGGTGCATTAAAGATACGTTGATTCCAAGTACGTAGAGAACGGAGAAAAGCCTAGAATAAAAAGAAAACAACTTCCTCAAAAGATTAGTCTGAAAAATGATTCCAATTTAATCCCATGGAAGTATTACTATTGACAAAAGTACAGTATCTGCAGGAATATACACCCATTATGGCTTACTAGGTTAAACTACGTGATTGGAATTCAATGCTGGCAGTGGCCATTAAACTTGCTCGAGTTCGCTCAAAAACAGCTAAGCCGGGGTCGACAGATGAGTCAAGCGGTGACCGCACGCTCCCTGAGTATGAAGGCCGAAATTTCTGAACCGTCAATCTTTTTACCGAAATGTGCAAGACCCGGTGCGTGCGTCAACTTCCGGCAAGTTGGTAAGTAAGACCGCCATTTTATTTTGTAATAATATGGCGACATTGTGTTATACTGTCAGTTCGGCGCATTTAAAGCCTACAGCAGAACTGCTTCTAGTTGTTCCAGCATGTGGCTGATGGATTTCAGCTGTGTAAAAGACGATTATAACACCGATACCAACATATTGATCGTTGTACTAATCATACAAAAGGCTAGCTATTAAACGAATTAGTACGGAGTATCAGGCCAACAGCAATAGCGATATGAGCAGATGCACTTGCGCTCTATGCAAATATGTACGAAATTTATTTGGAAATATCTGTCATGTGTAAATCAACTTACGGGAGAAGAGCCCCGGTTTTATGGGTGAAGTTTAGTATGAGGGCAGTATTATATAGCCGTTAGTTTTCATCTGACAAAGGCTACGATGAGTTAACCGGATTTCCGGCCGGACTAGAGCAGAATGCCAGATCCACGCCGGAAAGACTGTTCGGGAGAGCAGCGGGAGTCTTCAGCGCGGCGATCGCTGCGTTCCGCAGCCGAACAAAAACGGCGAAAGCACGCTTACTGCATGAATGAATAACAGAAAGCCTTCATTGACCTCATTATTACCGACGAGGCTGAGATCCTGATGGTCACGATCTGAAGGGTGAAGAGCACAGAGGGACGATGAGTATTCGTAAGTATGTGTACATCACTATCGTTCCACCCATATGAGAGGTCACGGGATCAGGTAGGTGTCCCAGCAGATGGACGTAGGCAAGTGGGTTGCCAAGAGAACAGTACAGGGGGCAGAGAAGGGCCTTCAGACAGCGGACGCCCTGCTCAAAGAGTTCGCCGGTCGGACAGGATCTGTAGACTGCTCATGCAATAGCAAGACTAGAAGATAACCTTGAAGTGACTGTAAGGAGGTGAAACAGGACCAGGGTTCTAATACGTTTTCCCCGTAGGTAGCCAAGATCTTTATAAAGAGGTGGCAGGAGATCGTATACGAAGCCCCGGGAAAACTGTGCCTTCGGTGTATCGCCGAATCTGCTTCCCGGATACGACGGAGAGGAACCTAGAAAACAAAATCGCCCAACAGCTCACCGACGAACTAAAGACCAGACACGCACGCCCGAAACTCACCTTGGCTTCCGAAGGGGCCGATTCACGATAAGCGCGCTGAAACAGGTTACCGAGTCGATGAGGAAACCACCTGAACACTGAAGACGCAATGCTTCCTGCTATTAACTACGCTGGGCGTAAGGCATGCATTGAAGACGGCACACTGGAAGACCGTAATGACGCCCGGGAGAAGAAGAGAACATTGCCATATATGGGCAGGGTGATTCCATCCTATGGGATAGACTGGAGGCAGAAGGCCGTTTACATATGCTTACGGCGAGTGCATGGCTGGGCTCCGTCCTCGACCCGGTTCTTTGGAAGATAGCATATGATGTCGTGCCGGAAAGGACCTGCTCGAGGGTATAGAAGCCTACGCCGACAACCGATTTGCGTTGGTGGTGACTGCCTGGACGGAGGCGGAAAAATTGTAGCTTTGATAGAGGCTTACGATATCGCCCTGCCGCCGGCAAAAACCGAGCTACTCTATTTCACAGACATAGGGCGGCCGAGAAGATTCGCATCACAGCATCCGGCCACCCCGTCGAAATCAAATAGGAGACGCAGTACTTCATAGTAGTGCATGGACACGGGCGTCGAAATCAAATAGGAGACGAAGTACTTCATAGTAGTGCATGGACACGGGCCTCACAGCGGCGGCCCACCTAACGCACGTTTGTCTTTTGCACCATGAGACAGCCACCTAATGATATGACGCATGATGCATACCATCCATCGCTGCACGGCACGTGAGCAGGCGAGCCCGTCTTCCCCCTTTTTTGGCCTTCACCGTTAGCAGAGCAAACTTAGCCTTATCCTTGAGAATATTGGAGAGCATTGTATAACTAAGTTGTGGTTTTTGTTACATAGTCGATGACGCCGAAGATAGTTACCCTGGCTAGAAACACATTGCCTAATCTACTCGAGGGCGCAAAGCCTGCCCCGGCGATAAATAGACATTTTCCAATGCCATCTACGTTTGCCTGTGTTCACTAATAACTAGCATATAAAATTTGTCGCTCAGCGCGTCAGCCGAGTTAGCCGGCGCTAGTATGCGGAGTCTGTCGTATTGTTTCAGTAACCTTTGTTTGCTTTAACTTGACTTCTGTATGGTACTTTCTACCTTTATTAAAGCCCTTCTACAAGAAAATATCTTCATGATTAACGCGCAAGCGGTTTCTGCTAAATATTTGTCACGCGTTGCTAACAAAATACGCTCCTGTTTCACATAATAAACCAAACATCAAATATCCAGTTTTCTTTAATTTTGGGTAGGTTAAAATGGTGCCAGTTTTAAATCACTTACCTGCAGGACTACAGAGGTGTACTAGCTTTGCGAAGATATTCGACAAGGTGAACAAATATCGTGTTTTCTCCTTCTGGCGGAGGACAACATAACGGGAAATTTTGAGGAGTGTGTCCAAAGGTGTTTAACGTGACGACTAACCGCACGGCCAACTCGTTTTCCGAATGTATTGACTAATCTTCCTCAACACATTAACCTCTCCCTCCGGCTAACGAAGGACAACATCTGCACCAATATGGTAATTAAATATCATTTATTTCTATACGCATGTCCGTTCATTTCACATATAAAACCGTGCCCAATCAAGTCGGGCTATTTCACCCCGCTAGTGGGCCGACGGAACCCCACCATTAGAGACAACCTCCCGAACAAAGCTCAAAATCGATCGCTTCAAACTCCGTATCATTTCGATAGCCCCTGCACATGACACACTACAGTAATCATTATAATAATTATTGTTATTATTATTATTACATACATATCGCGCGTCTACTCCCTGGTCCTACCACCCAGCCCACCCACCGTCCTCTATATTACCACCAACGCACTTGCTTGTGATCGCCGAGACCCATCACTTGAGCCAAATGAGTACTTGCTGCAGTACCAATAATATGAGTAGTAATAATAATAATAATAATAATAATATTATGTTCATCTTAGTGCAGTTGCAATTGTTGTATTTGTGGTAGGTCGGTCGTGGTAAGTCGCACTCGATCGGCACCATCCTGACTACTGGCGGCCTTCGCTCCATCTGGTCGCGAGTAAGATGGCTGTGCATTTCGTGGCCAACGAGCAATAACGTACAAGATACAGCCGAATTCGAATACACACCACAAATGGCCAACAATGATCAATGATGATGACGACGATGATGATGACGACGACGACGACGACAACAGAATATATCGCCAGTCGACGGGAAGCGACGACACGCAGATAAACAGACGTAGGGTACAGATTATCATATCAAAAGGCAGATAAACAAACAGGGAGATCATCACATGGCCAACGTAACAACTTCAACCGTCATCTAACGTGTTCGCTGAGCTGAGGCCAATCTAGCTAGTATTGTTAAGGGTGGTTAGCTGAGCTGCTGTCGCCGCGATTAACAGCTAGCTGCATGCATCTTCTGCTACGTACAGCGCGGCGCATGCCGAGTTCACGGAAAACTTCAGCGTGAAAACCTTCAGCACACTTCCACATGTCGTCCTTGTTGTTGTCGTCGTCGTCGTAGTATCAAGGTGCGGCAAAGCAAGCACAGATACAGCTAAGCAAATCGTGTCGAGACGTCTACACGATACTTTGCTACCTTTGCTCGCCAATCAGTTTGCGAGTGATCGTAATTAGAGTTAATTAGTTGGGGGCCTAACAACAACGACACCGTCCGGTTTATCTCTTCCTCCTTTTTCTTCTTCTTCTTCTTCTTCTTCTCCTCCTCCTCCGCAGCGCTGGTTTTCCTTTCTACCCAAATCAAGCGTACGCCGTGTGATGTATGTACGTGCCTATGCATACATACATCGATCTATCTATCCATCCATCCGTGTTTACGTTTCATCCACCAGTCTATAAATACCATCACGACGACCGCCAGCAAATCACCATGGGCAAAACACACAACTGGTGTCTCGTGTAGGCAAAGTATAGGGCGTAATTATACACTAGCAATAGTAGTAATAGCACAAGTAATAATTGTTCTTCTACCTTCTAGTTGTTGGTGTGGTCGTTGTTGTTGCTGCGGATATTGCTAATACTCCATCTCTCTCTCTCCCTCTTCCTATATTTCTCTCGTATACTGTATTCATTGATGATCCTAAAGATGTTTATGCATGGTGGTGAACGGTGGAGACCAGCCAGCGGCACATAATGGCAGGTTTCCTATTGACACGCGTCGTCATTGTTGGTACACTCTCTAATGTGGCACACAAAAACGCTATATAATGTAAGTCGTACAGAGAAAGGCCTTTGACAAATAACGGTCGTCTTGGCGTCATCGCATTGGTAATAATGTCATTTACAAGTAGTCCGACATAGAGAAACATGTCAGCGATTATAAAACGATTATATTAATATAATAATAACAATCCTCATCATCATCATTATCATTGGTACTGACATTGTACAGTTTTATAAAATGATTACGGCATAATGCTATCCGTGGTAGCAGGAGATGTATCCGAGACAGTTAATTACAAAGATGGTTATTTCGTGTGCAATCCTATGCAAACATACCTAGCGGCAACAAACGCAAAAGCAAAATATTCCACATAACGATGGAAAACAAGCAAATTATCAAAACTAAGGTAATATTAAAAGTATGAATCAACTCGAGGAGTAGGTAATAAAGAGGTAAATGAATAAGATAATAATAATAATAGTTACCAGTATTCTCATTATCGTTATAATTATAGTCCATCGTTCTTAGAACCATTCATATCATCAGTATAACCATCATCATGATCACATACATAACCGTACAAAGTAAAGTACAAGTTCTGGCGATGGTGGTGGTAGTGGTTGTGTCTATAGCAGTAGTAGTAGTCGTAGCAGCAGTGGTTGCAGTACCAGTAATAAAAAGAAGCTTAAATTAGCGCGATCGCATCGTGATTATAGAGTAACATACATGCCATTGCCATGTCCCAACGTATGTTCACAGCGTGACCCATCTTTAAGAGATCGGGCCCCCGTACGGTATAGCCTAATGTTATTGATGTGGTTAGGGTCCATATTCTCACACTCACTAACTCATTCACACTATTTATCTCTCACTTTCGCGCGCTCTCTCTCTCTCTCGCCGTCGGAGTGTAACTGTCTCCTTTGTCGTTGTTGCTGTGGTGGGCCAAATAGGTTTCGGAGAGCAATCTGGCTAACTTGTTGTTGTTGTTGCGATCGATGACCCAGCCAAAAAGCTAATCTACCACCACTGGTACTGCTTCTACTACTGCTACTACTCTAACTATTACTACTTATGAGACGGCGGCCCAATATTTGACAAAACTTGTTGTTGTTGTTGCTGTTATTATTGTCTCAGCAGCTGCTCCTTTGCCACTGTTTCTGTATATATGTATACACTTCCGCGTCCCCGGTACCCCCCCACACACCACACACTCACACACGCTCATACGCTCAAAACATTCTCATAGTCAGCTAGCTCTTCTATACAGAGAACGTCAGCAGTTTTGCCGCTCCGCTTGCACAATAGTATCCCATTTGTTTGATCATCTCTGCATTTCGTCACTCACTCGTTTCATGCCCTGAGAGTCAATCGGGTCGGTTGTTAGTCGATAACAAACATAAATATACGAACTATCTCGCCTATATATAGTGAGTGCCGCACTACAACCGCCCCTAGGAGGCAACAACAGCAGCGGCAGCAACCACCACCACCGCCGCCGCCATTGAGGCAGACGCCTATTACGTCTTAATATTCAATCCAGTGCAGTCTTTAACATAGGGTGTCATCTTTATCAAACCGGACTCGCAGCCTGGCTGACTGGCTAGCTGGCTGGCTCTGTTCAAATAGTCGCCGCTAATATTCCTTTTCATTGTCGTCAACAAACAAACAAACAAAACGGCATTACATGTGTTGTTGCTGTTGTTCTTTTGATGTTGTTCCCGTTGTCCGCATGCTGGTTGTCACAAGTGATGTCGTGGATACATAGATGTGTCCACATTGCCGCTATCTACGTTACACTACTGGTGAACGGGAAAGCCCTGTTGTTTATTGTTTTCGCAAGAACATGGTGACCACGCCCCGCGTTACATGTCTACTTCTTGGCCTTGTTTCTCCGCCACTTGAGCAGTTGGCGCGTGCGCACGCTGCTCGATGACACCATAGCAATGACGTCGAGAGAGATACGAATGAAAGGAAAGCTCCTCTCTCTCTCTCTCTTGCCTACTCATCTTGTGGCAGGATCTACCACTACGACCCAGCACTGACCAATCGTACACGTCCATATAACGGTTTGAAAAGAAGTTTGTGACAGTACCTTAGTAAATTTATTCCTTACATATTTATTATTCATTTCACAGGCCTTTCCTCCTCCTGTTGTTGTTGTTGTTGTTATGCTTGTGTAGTTGTTGCTATTGGTAGTATTGGCTTCATACAACTATATACAGGTGGGCGGAGTCTTTCCCGGCAGGCCGCTAAGTACAGCGAGAGAGCAAGCAATACACACACGTCGGAAGCATCGAGAAGTACCAGAAACACTGCGAGTCATGCCGGGACTGACTACGCCGCCGCCGTTACGACCACACACGACCACTAACTACCACGACAGGACGCACGACGGGTAACAGGCGCATATAGCAACAGACAGCAGACGCCAATTACAGCGCAATTAAGCGACGACTCCCTGGTAGTTTGCGCAATTGCAGCCGCTGGTCTCATCCCAACACAACGGTTGAGTCGCGGCTAAAACCACGCCTTCCTACCGCCGCGTCCCTGCTACACTTAACCACTGCGCTTCGGTCCGAATAGTCTTAGCATTAGAATCATCATCATAATTATTATCATTATCATAATCATCATCATATTATCCTTATCAGCAACTATCGTAATGGTTGATCCCCTATTCCCCTTCTACATATTAACGTAGCTGCTGCTTCTGCTGCTGCTGATTCTATTACGACCACTACTAGTTCTTCTACTACAACTAATATGTACACTTTTGCAGCAATGTCGATCATGAACGAATGCTCATCCATGGTCGATGGTGGTATGCTCGAAATGAGAGAGTGCGGTTGATTCTCAGGCTAGCGGCTAGCGGCATCAAGAATATGACGATCGGCACCTTCCATTGGGGAGGACGACAACAACAACTACTACTCTCGCTTGCGTACACACGACGTTCGACGACAACGATTTCGACGACGGGCGGCAGTTACGTACGTGACGACGCTATTGTGGTGGCAAACGTTTATGATTGAAACACGTCACACACCCGGATTTATCCGAGCGGAATGGAACGCTAAATCTACGCAGACTCCCTGCGTCGCTTTCTGTGCTTGGTTGCTTTCTTGCCTGCTTGGCTGGCTGGCTGGTTGGTTGGTTGGTAGACGGGCAGCTACTTAAGTATCAGCAGCAGCAGCAACAACAACAGCAACAATGGCAACAGCAGCAGCAGCAACAACAACAACAAAAGCAACAGATGTAGAAATAGAAACACTTCTACTACGACTACTACCATTTCTCCCACCACCACAACTACTACTACAATTACTACTACTACTACTGCATATGATGGTCACGTGAGGATTATTGTAAAACCGTGATTGTAACACAACTAAATGGCCAAGAGAAGAATCATCGGCGTCGGGATGTCGGCATGATGATGCTGGTGCTGCAGCAGCAGCTGCTGATGATGATGAGGATGATATTGATGGTAATGGCAATTAGCAGCGACGTCTGTGATAGCCTCCGTTAAACTCAGTCACCCTTTCGATTATCGAATTCTAACCAGCAAAAAATGATCAAAGTATTCATGTTCGATCATTACAAGTAATTCGAGGGTCTTTTCGCGGAGACAGCATCTCGGCGACTGGCAGCCGCAGCAGCAGCAGCACCAGACGAGAGCGAATGGTCTCAGCCAGCATTATCGCCACTCAAGCTTCCTCCTGTCCCAAGTTTGTTCTACACACCGCACCGACTTGACAATCAGATAGATACCCAGCATCAAACCGACAGCCAGACGATCATCACAAGTAGAGGCAGATTATTTGCAGAATTGCCAGGAGGCAACTAACTTCTGCGCAATGTGCCATCATCGATCGATCGTCCCGTCGTAAATCTACTAGACAATCCAGCCGGCCTGCGTTGTTCGTGTGCTTGTAGACAAATGGTTTATGCTGCGAAGTCTGCTTATGTGTCATGAAACAACAAAGCCATAAGAGAGAGAGAGATTGAGGTAGAGGGACATATATATATATTGCTTGACATAATATTTGTGGTGGTAGTGAAACGGCGACGACGACCCTGGGGCAAAAGCGTCGAATAAACGGCGGCTGGCGCCGCTCGGCTTCACGATCCACGTGCACCGATCCGAGTTGCTGCCGTCGCCGTCCTGGCAGAGCACGTCACAGATAGATCTATGTAGCTATAGAGGCCTGAAGACGACACCTGAATAGTCAAACAGGTGTAGCCTGATCGAAATTCAGCTGGAGTATGTCTCTTTACCGAGGGTCCACTCTTATAACGCCCATCTTATCATCATCATCCGCAGCGTCGCTTCGCTAGCTTTAACAACAATAATACGACTACTACTACTACTAAGAAGCTTAATAAAAATAAAAATAATAATGATATGAATCGTTTCTTAGAGAGCGTCTTATCGTTTACACTATATGATGAGTTGTGTTTATGATTTCTAACAATAGTGTTATATATATATATATATATACGTTTGTGGTAGCAGCAGTAGCAGTTGTTGTTGTAGTAATAACATTAATATGGTATCGGCACTTATTGATGTTTAAGCGGTAGAAGTCTTCGAAATGTGCCTGGCGTTCAATACTTTTAGGCCGTCTTGAGTAAAGGTTCAATTCTCTAAGCCAATGTCTCATAGCCGGCGCCCGACAGCTCACTATGCTGCTTCGTTCGGCTTCCATAAATGAGGCTAGTCATCGTGGTTCCAACACCTAAGTCGATAATGTCGGTAGTGACTTGTCAGCAATCAGGCAGTCGTCACTAGCATACCATCAGCATCCTTCAATCGGTCTCCGAATAGCTGTTGCTTCCTGCATCTCTTTTTCTCGAAATGCGCAAGCACATACGAACGACCTTGCCTCCATGACTGTTCACAAGGCCGTCGTATTTCTCGCACGCAGATGCGAGGCGGGCGCACCACGCGGATGAACAGTACAAGCAACCAGCCGAAACCCGATAATTGCTCGTAGTCTTCTCATTCACTAAATAAGACAGCTCACGGGCACAAAGAAAATCCAGCCAAACCCACCAAACGGACCGTACATACAAAACGATACTCAGCATCGCTTTCTCACTGTATCTCTCTCTCTGTCGACATCCTTCTCTACTACCGTACCCGTATCTACTACTGTTTCGCTGTTCTTCTCTCTCTCTCTCCCTCTCTCTCTGTAAGCTAGTATATGTATCCCTAAACTGAGCCGTGCTATTTCGTTTCCCCCCCTTAACGCGTGACCTGCACAGTCAATTGGTACTGTTCAGGCACTAACGTGTCATGACTACCTATAGGTCTATCTGCTTGCACGCACAAGACACGCCCGAACTTCTGCAGCTCGCTCCACGCAGCCGCCAAGCAGGCGCCACCGTCACCATTAATGAAAGGGTGTCTGTTGTCTCACTTTATCCTTTAAAAGTCTGCCTTGGCTGCTCGATCGACGCTACCAAAGCGAACTATTTCCGTGTCTGCGAAGATTTACGCGCAAACGCAGCTCAGGGAGCACTTCCCATCATGTTTCCCTAACTCTTTCTTCAAACGCTCCTACAAGATCATCTTCAATCTGTAGATGGAGCGACTGCAAGTACCGGACTGCTCTATCTCGGAAGATCAGAACCAAGATGCAAATGGGGTGAGGAGACGCTTCTGATGGAATTGTTGCGCATAGAGCAAACAGGGCGCGATCTTTGCGTCCCAAGCTGAGCCCCACAACTATCGACAATTGGAAAAGCCGCAGCCGCTGTCATCGACGCCGGCTAACAGCATCTTGACAGCAACGAGAATACATCTACTCCACAATCATATGGCTGACGGCAAAGGAAAACTCTATCTAACAGTAGAATCAACCTAGTTGCAACGAATTGTCGACCAATTTAGAGAGTGAGAGCAAACAATTCCGCCTTAACGAAAATTGAAACAATTGTGGTAAAGTTTTCCTGAAACTCCATAAAATATATATATATATACATATATATAATAATGTGTACACAAATTTATCCAGAGTTGGCCTTTCTTGTTGCGAACTAGTTACACACCACCCGAGTGGCATGACATGACTACCTATACAAAGCACCTAGCATTAGTAAAAGCTATCAAATAACGTAAGATGAAATATACGGTGAGCTGAAATGGAAGATCGTGCTTGAAACTAAAAACAAACCTACGTGAATCGGCTTTTGTAGTAATTGGCCGATTTGCTATCAAGTCGCTGCTGCTGCTTCTGTTGCTGCCATGTCGCTATCGCCACATTGTTCACCGGCGTTCGTGTACACCATCACCGTTGCCGTCGTCAACTTTACCGCAATAACAAAACCATTTAGCGGCGCGGGCATAATTGCCAAGATAATTCTGTAATCTACAAGAGCGTCACCCATAACAAACGTCGTCGTCGTCGTCATCAACATCGCCATAAAAAGAATGGCCATAACTACCATCGGCAAGTGACGGCCCATGGTCACGTTGAATGGGTCGATATCGATTTGCTAACTGCAACGTTCTTATCCACGCCGCTATCCTATAAACGTGTTGTTACTGTTGTTCTGGTATACGTATGGCTGCCGTTGTTCTGTTGCCGCTACAGCCGCTATAGTTATGTAAAAGAGACCGCCCTCGAATCTCACTTCACCACTTATAATATATATATATATATATGTATGCATGTATATATGTATAATATTCACAATCAATTTACAGGTTCTCTACAAACTTATTTAACTGTTCCTGCGGCGTGAGCTGCTGTTGTTGTTGTTGCTGCTGCTGTTGTTGTTGCATAGCTGCCGCCATCTGGTCTGCCGCATCCATGTGTGTCGTATGTCCCGTCATACTCTGGTCAGGTGCGATTTGTTGTTGGCCCATATGACCGCCCATATGGCCGCCCATGAGACCGTCATCCGGTCCACCGCCGCCACCGGCGCCGCCCATGCCGCCACCGACATATCCTCCTCGTGGCGAGGGTGATGGCCGTGGACTAGGTTGCGGCTGTGGACTTCGGGTGACCATGTTCGGTGGTGGAGAATTAATCATAGGAGCGCCCATTGGCGAACCCATGGCTTGTTGGCCCTGGCCCGGATATCCCTGCTGTGCCTGCTGGAAGCCTTGATGATACATGCGTTGTTGTTGTTGCTGCTGTTGTTGTTGGGGCCCGCCCACACGTTGCTGGTACATCACTTGTTGTGGACCATTGACACCGGGCCCAGGAAAGCGTTGCTGTTGTTGCATCAGCTGTTGTTGTTGCTGCTGTCCTGGACCCATTTGAGGCCGCTGATAGCCCCATTGTTGCTGTTGTTGCTGTTGCTGCTGCTGCGGCTGGCCGCCCACCTGGGGTGCACCTGGTCCCATACCGCCCTGCTGAGGGCCTCCGACACCGCCAACCGCTCCTACGGTCTGGCCCATTTGCGGCTGTCCTGAGCCGGCTTGTTGACCCTGAATTGAATCCAGAAAGCCACGCAGCGATGCATTACAGAAATTGTACAGAAATTGCATTGTCACATCTTTTCTCGGGATTTAATTTAAATTCTACGTCAAATGCAAATGGTGAAATCTGCGATCTACACACATACAATGATATAGTATGATATGAGTCTATGCTGACCTCCACGATCCCGGCAATCACTATACCGTCCACACGACGTTACTCGATCCAACGGGCCGGCTAATCTTAGTGGATTTAGTCTAGCAATTCGTACCTGAGGATTTGGTTGTTGTTGTTGCTGTTGTTGCTGCTGCTGCTGTTGATGGGACTGCTGTCGTCTGATAAAGGCCGCCATTAGCTGCGGATTAGACCGCAGTATCGACAGCACCTGCTGTTGCTGTTGTGGGCTGGAAGGGCTCCTCAGTGTCTGAATGAGCTGCTGCAGTGCGGGATTCACGGTTTGGCCACGGGGTGGACCCATGGCAACCGGCCCACGGGGCTGGCCCATTGGCTGGTTAGCGTTGGGCTGACCACCGAGACCCCCCATCTGCTGCTGGCCCATGCCAACGGGCTGAGGGCCTCCGTGACCCATCTGACCCATCTGGGACTGGCCAGACATTTGTTGCTGCTGCTGTTGTTGCTGCTGCTGCTGATTAGGCCCACCTTGTCCCATCGGCTGCGGCTGCTGCTGCTGAGGCACCATCTGTTGCTGGTTGCTTTGCTGATAACCCGGAGGTGGTGACTCCCAGCGCTGCTGGCCCATCATGCCGGGATTCATGGGCCGCTGCGGCTGCTGTTGCGGCTGCATCGGTCCTCCCGGTCCGGCAGACATTTGCGGTCCGGGTCCGCCCATTTGAGAACTACCCACAACACCCATAGGCTTGCCGCCACCCACTCCTGTTACGCCTCCTCCTGCGGGCCCCATTGAGCCGCCGTTATTTGCGCCTCCATATTGTCCGCCACTCTGCATCATGTGACCTGCTTGGCCAGTTTGCCTGCAGAATAGACACAAAAGTTGGACATGAGTGAAGTTCCAGTACATGAAACACCGTTCGTAAGCCGAGCCAAAAAAATGTGATACGCCGTTCTGAGGACCACTTAAAAAGTATAAAATGTGCGTAGTGCATAGTGTTATGTGTCGCACCAATAACTGATTGATTGGACAGTCACACTAGTGAGAAGAACAGTAGATGCAGAACTGCCAATAAGATGCAAAACTAAGTGAGTGGACGTTAAGCCACTGTTGGCCCACTTACCGTGCCACCGATGCCTGAACGTGCTGTAATGCCTGGACAACGCCTGGCGGTGGACCAGTGCCAGGTTTTCCCTGTGGCAATCCCCCACTAGGAAGTCCGCCCATTGGCCCACCGGCCAAAGGACTCGGCGCCGGGGAGGGCTGCGCGGGCGCCGGTGTGGGTACCGATGGTGGACAACTGCTCGGTACAGGGACCGAACTAGTGACGGCCGATCCGGCAGCCGTCGCGCTGCTTGTAGTCATCGCACGATTTTGCATGGCAGCGATTCGCCTGTTGAGGATCTGGTTCTGCAGCACGCGTTGCTGCATTTGCTGCTGCCGAAGCTTGGCCTTGATGTTAAGACAGTAGGGTACAAGACACTTGGCCTCCTGGCAATGCTTAGCATGGTATACACACAACGCAATGAGTTGTTTGCAGATATTGCAACCGTTGTTCGTTTTGCGCTTGCAGGACTTGGTGTGCGTGACTACACGCTTCATCCTCTGGCAGGACGGCTGACAGCAGTTGGCATTTCGGCACTGGCACGCATGCACGAGCGACTGAATGCAGCGTTGAATCGACAGACGTCGATCCTGCGGGTTCGCGCTGCCAGGCGCCCCCATCGAGTCGCCACCACCGGAACCATCGTCCAGATCCAGTCCCAGCCGCTCCATCTTGTGGGGGTGTCCATCCTTTTTAAAGCAAGATACGCACAGATCGAAGTCATCGCACACGGTGCAATGGTAGCGCGTCTCGACGTTCGCTTTACAGCTATTACACGTGTAGACGAACGCGTCCTTGTTCTGATTATGGAGCTCGTATAACATAGCCATCGAGCTATAGCGACACCGACGATATGACGAGAATTCGTAGTGTTTTTCCCGAGCAAGGGTCAAAAAGGCATCTCGCCCGTCCATCAATTCGCAGGACATCATCGGGTCAGGGTCGTTGATCGGCGGCAAGCTGGCAGCGGCTTGAGCCGAATGCAGCCGTATCGTGAAGAAGTTCTCCTTATGTTTGTCCATGGTCGCAAACACCTTGCCAGTTAGATCGTTGCTGCCATGAGCAGAGTTACTCTTTTTGTTATTCTTGCGCTGCTGATTTTTACTCTTACGATTCTTTTGGGCCTTCTTTTTGCCCGGATTGGCGGGATCGTCAGGTCCGTCTGTCTCGTCGGCTTCGCATGAGGCGTCGGCCGCCAGAGCCTCTTGCTTGCGCCGTTCCTCCTCCTCCTGGTCGAGCTCCTTAATCGAGTCTTCGAGCACGTTCGGCCAGAAGTCACCTTCAAAATATGGCAGCTCACTGGCTGACTTCAAGTTGTCCTCCAACGCCTGTTTGTGAATATCCTTGTACTCAATGACAATTCGCTCAATGATTGCTTTGTCCAGCATCTTCTTGTACCAATCTTGGAGCCGTTTTGGTTTAGGGATCTTCTGCTCCAATGGATGGCAATGGAAGATATAGTCATCGCCCTCGCTTGGCGGGCAAGCCCAAATGTGGGCCATCACGTAGCCCAGTTGCTTCACATACTCCAAGTAACCTAGTAGAATTTCGTGATACACTGCCGTCCGATACTGCTTGGGTCTGAAGAAATGCACAGAGTCTAGATAGGCAATGTACACTCTTCGGGTGTTTGGTGGGCGGGCGTCGCTTCCGTACTCCTGCACATGCATTCCAAAGAAACAAGTATCCGCGCCATCGATGTCCTCGAATGCGAACATACATTTGGCGCGGTATGGAAAAGTCTCAGGCCATACTCCGGTGTCAACGAAGCGCGATTTCATTCCGGGCTTCACATCCACCATTTTGTCCGAGACGGCAACAACGCGTATATACACTTCACCCGCACCCGAAGTCTTCCTCTTCAAGTAGCTGTTGACCCGGTTTTCTAAGAAATTGGACAACTTACACGTCGGCAGTCTTTTCGCGCAGAATTTATTCTCTCGCCTTTTGGTTCCTGTAAAGGGATTTATTCAAAGGCCAAGACAAACATATTAGCATATAACTGGCAACCGCAATTGGCTCATGAAGAAAATGCAGTTGAACCCTGGAGGGTACAGTATGCTAGTAGTTCAACCATACTATTTGTACTATCTTACGCATTGCTAAATAGCCTCAAAGAGAAGAAAACAACGTGCATGAATGGCACTAACCTTTTGCTTTGAAACAGTTGTCACAAGTGAATCCTTCCGGCCATATATTTCCAAAATGCAGGACGCAAACCTGGTGAAGTTTGCGCCCGCAATCTGAACACTCGACAAAGGGTTCGAGTTCCAGATGATCATTCTTCATCTCCACGAATTGCTTCTTGGGAATCGTCTGACTCGGCCAAGAAGGATTTGCTCCGGTCGGATCGTCGGATACAGTAACTGCCTCGCCGGGAATTTCCTATAAATGCACGACGAGTACAATTTAAGCTTCTTAGCCAACGACATTTCTACACAAAGAAATATCAGTTGCCTTGTATTAAGTGTCGGCGAAGCAACGGTCTAGAATTAACAGATACACATTGTTTAAGAACATTGTTTTTAATTCTAGACCATCCTCCGCCACCTAGAGGCTTGAAATCGCCTTGAGGCATATATCAATACACCGAGGGCAGAACATGTTGAGATATGTAGAGTTCTCCAACGGTCCCTATGCTGTGGAAGCAACGACCTAGCAGCTAATAAACTCACCTCAAAGCATTTTACGCAGTACGTGTAGCGATTCTGGTAACTGAAGTATTTTGTGTCTCTGGGTATGGTACAGAGCTGCTTTCCGAAACAGCAGAGCACTTGCGGCTGATACACGTACTTCCTGCCACAGCAGTAGCCCAACGAAGACATAACGGGATCAATTTCCGCTTCAAACACCTCGGCTAGTTTAGTACAGTACTTATATACGCGCGATGTCTTGCGGTTGTACAGCCAGGCGTTGTCGAACATGAGCCAGACGTCGTCACAGTACTCCCACGGATCTTTATACTGACCAGTATCCAATTTTCTCTTGATGGTCGAAAGGTCCATGGGTTTCTTGACGATGTTGAAGTAATCGGGGATCTGCAGCACCTGTGGATCCACCGGCTGACGGAATGGCAGACTCTCAGGGTCTTGCCGATAGAGCTTCTCTAATGTTGGCATTAGAGCTTGTCTGAGTTCGTCTGGTTTAAAGACCTTGCGCGGAACCTTCGTTCCGGCCGGCTTTGGCGTTGTAGGTTCACTCGTCGTCGCGCTGGGTGGCTTCTCGTCCTTAGTCTCGACCTTTACGTCACCGTTTTCAGTCTTGACCTCGGGCGGAGCGCTTTGATTGCTTTGCACGCTTCCCGGCGCCTCCTGCTTAACCGATGCAGGTTTGCTATCAAAGTCCATTGCTTCCTGCTTAATGGCAGATGTCATTTTGCCTCCCACCGAAGCTGGATTATGATCGGGCACAGAGCTTGGCGGCTCGTGTTTTAGACTCTGCACACTGTCGGGTGCTGACACGGACGGCGGGGGTCCCACCGATGTAACGCCCCCACTATTTCCGCCCTGCGTCTGTTGTTGGGTCTCCTGTAACGTGCCGTCGTCAGGGAAGAATTCCAAGTCAGTAACATGTTCAAAAAAGATTGCAACAAATCAACAATATCAAGCAATTTAGTGTTACGATCAAGATGCATTTAGAAGATGCACTCGAATAGTTTAGCGGCATTCCGAGAAAAATGTAAAAAACAGTATGACTATTATCGGAATGAACAGATAGACAGATCAAATTCAGCAGATAGTTGCTGTAGTTGCAGACACCGTTGCACACAAGCCGTTCGTTAGTTGTTCACGACACACTACGCATGCTACCATACATAAACGAAGAAAAAAGTACATTCAGCGTGCTTGTCATTCTCGATAATCGTTGAAATGTCTGTGGTATTTTAGAAATGAGAAACAGCATACACACATACACAGATAACAAGAGACAGCTAGGTATAGGAAGAATGATGCGTCATGGACGCAATTGTTGTTGCTGTTGTAGTTACTAACCGATGACCCTAGGGAGCTAGTTGGAGCCTCCGAGCCGTGTTGTGCACTAGTGAACTGGCTCGGCGTGCCCCCGATGGTTGGCCCGGGGGGCGCGGGAGGATTGGGGGTTGCCCCTGCTGCATGGAACCTATCCGAGGTGCTATCGGGAAGGGGAGGCGCCTGCGGCGCCGGGCCCAGTACAGGGCCCGCCATTGGTCCGGGACCGGGCGCTTGCTGCGGCTGTGGCCCTGCCGGGCCCACAGCACCAGCTGCGGGGCCTTGGCCGACTGCACTTGCCTGTTTGAGTCCTGTGGACAGCTGACTGGCCAGCAGGTTGGAGTCGACAGCCGGCTTAGGCTCGAGCTCGGCCGGCTCCTCCGTGGCCAGGATGGCGTCGGGCAGCTGATTGGGTGGCTGCTGCAGGCTGCTCATAAGGCCGCCTCCGAGCGCCGGCCGCGGTGGCATCAAACCACCCCCGCCGGCCATGGCGGTAGCCGTTGAAGATCCTGACGGCTGACCATGGCCGGGACCCGCCGCCAGCTGGCCGTTATTTTTGCCACCATTCGGCTGCTGTTGCAGCTGTTGTGGTTGCTGTGGCTGGGGTTGTGGCGGAGGTGGTGGAGGCGGAGGCGGCGGAGGCGGCGCCGGTTGCTGCTGCTGCTGTGGTGGTTGTTGTTGCTGCGGTGGTTGTTGTTGTTGTGGTGGTTGTTGTTGTTGTGATTGTTGTTGTTGCTGTTGCTGCTGTTGTTGTTGTGGTGGTGGTGGTGGTGGAGGTTGTTGTTGTTGTTGTTGTTGTTGCTGTTGCTGTTGGCTTATACCGAGCGGACCTGAGCTGACCGCCTGAGCAGGCGCGCCCAAGCCACTTTGAGAGCCAGGCATGCCCACTGGCCCGCCGCTTTGCTGCATTTGACGCTGCTTCAAGACCTGCCAGACATCATAAAGTGCCAAATATGTTATCGTCAAATTGGCACACACACGCACATCATACCTTGCCTACACGTACAGCACACTGAACACCATTTAAACTCATAAAGATTACGCGCACAGTAGTCAATAAACGGGAGGCGAGTAGGGGCGGTCGACAGTACAGCTACATAATTGAAAAACATTGACGCTACATCTGCGTGAGTACGTTATTAATACAACTCCAATTCGAGGACAACATAATGTGCGCCTCCCGGCTCACTGGCAAATAATCATCCCGCGTCTAAACGCAATAGATATTTAGGTGAGGGCCCAGGTCTACCTGGAGTTTATCTAGATATTCAATCTAACCTCATAGTTTTCGTATGTCGAAACTAGAATAGAAGATGAACGTTCACATTCGTGTACATACCTGCTCAAACTGCGCTTGTTGCTGGTTAAATTCATTAATCTGTTGTTGCGTCTGCCCAGGCTGATGCGTTTGCGGGCCCATGGCGCCGGCAGGTGACTGCTGAGTCTGCTGATTACTCAGGAAATTTGGACCGGGTCCGCCCATTGTGGAGGGCGGCATACCTTGTGTTTGAAAGCTGGGCGGACCATTCATGTTGTTAATTGTGACGTTCGGTGGAGGTAGTTGTCCTCGCAAACCAAGCGGCGTTTGCGGCGGCGGGCCCGGAGGCGGCCCTGGTGGAGGACCTGGCATTCGCATTCCTGGCGCGCCAGCAGGAACACTGGATTGCATTTGTTGTTGCTGCTGCTGCTGTTGTTGCTGCTGCTGTTGCTGCTGCTGTTGTTGCTGTTGCTGCTGTTGTTGTTGCTGCTGTTGTTGTTGTTGCTGCTGCTGTTGTTGTTGCTGCTGTTGCTCTTTCCGTTTTTGTCGTTTCTCCTCAAGTTCCTTTTGAATCTTGTAGATCTTTTCAGCCAACAAATGATAATACTCTTCACGGGAGTCTGCTTGGTCGAACATATCTCCCTCAACCTTTTGGGCGTACGCTACAAGATTCACCATGCGACGATCCTGCATGGCGGAGGGATCGGGCGTAGGAAAAATGGCTTGAACAATCTTCTGAACTAGATGATGGCGAAGATCGCGAGTAACTGAATTATGCCATTCTTTGGAGCCCGACTGGCCAGGCTGCTGTTTGTTCATTTTGTTCGGAGAAACAGGCGCCATGAAGGGACTATGCGATGGCGGCGGAGTCGGATTCGGCGTGGGTTGCGACCCTGTGGCCACGCCAACTCCCATACCACTCGGCCCGGGACCCATCGATCCCATATTTCCAACAATTTGATTCGCCTAAAAAAGGTCACTATGTTAGTATACGTTACAACGCAAATTGGAAAGGTTTCAGCTCTCCAAACAAAACCTTCACCAACAATTGACAAACTATCAAAGTGCTCTTAAATGACCTGTCAAAGACAACTGTAAGTGATGCTGTCGTGCCTTACCTGGCTCTGCGGTGGTGCTGCATTGTAAGGCAAGCCAAGGGCAGCATAAGCTCGCTGCATATCAGCCGGAGCAGGCTGCTGAGAATTTTGCTGGGGTGCCTGTTGAGGCCCCGATATTGAGTTCTGTTGCGGTCCAGGTATTGAATTTTGCTGCACACCAGGGCCCATGGGTCCTCCAGGTTGTGGACCCAAGGGACCTGCCTGCTGTCCGGCCATGTTGTTGGGAGCTCCCGGGCCAGGTTGACCTTGGCCAAGACCAGGCTGGGCGCCAGGCTGCTGGTTGAGACCACCTTGTTGAGGTGCGCCCGAATTCTGCGGCGACGCCTGTTGACCCGGCAGCGAAGCTTGCGCTAGCTGCCCAGGGCCAAGGCCTACTTGCCCTGGAGGGGCCTGAGGCTGGCCGTGCTGGCCCGGCTGACTCCCCTGCCTTCGGTCTCCACCCTGCTTGAGAGGAAGGCAGATCGGACAATCATTTCGCGTGCAGTTCTTCCAATGAGAGATGATCTGGCGCGAAGATGTGCAGTGCGTTACTTGGCAGTCCTTTCCCGCCAAACACTGCGACATGTGGTTGAGCACGGTCTTCATCGTTCTGCAGTGCGGCACCATGCATTGCTTCTGTTGACCGGCACCTCCCGCTACACCGCCGTTTTGGTGTTCACGACGCTGACACTTGTGTGCATGCAGCAATAGAACCAGTTGTTGCTGAATTAATTTGCGCTTCTCGGGATCGCCCGCGGGCTGTCCGGGGCCTGGACCTCCTGCAGCCCCGACCACAGGCCCATTTCCTCCGCCTACTCCGACCTGCCCCGAAGCACCTCCAGGACCACCTATAGACACGCGTAAAGGTAGCATTGACAACGATAGTACACACAAATAGTTAGTGGCGAATTTACGCAAAGGGTTTATCTCGCCGAGAAACTTTCTAATATATTGTACTAAGAGGAGACCCGGCTCGTATACAGGGCAAAAATATTACTACAACAGCTGGCAAAGCATTTGTATGTAAGGATTCAAAACTGTACCTTGTGGAGCATTCATAGGCGGAGCGTTTAGCCCGGTTGGTATGCCCTGCTGGCTTGGAGCATTCGGTGGCCCTTGCGGAGGACCTTGCTGCTGAGGGTTCAATGGAGGTCCCTGGTTCATCATGGGCCCACCGGGGCCCATAGGAGCACCGACGACGGTTCCCTGCACCCCTTGGTGACCTACAACACCTGGCTGGTTCATCATATGGTTAGTCATTGGACCAGCCTGGCCGCCAGACATGTCATTCATCATTTGGTATCTGAAATAGTTCATACGATCCGCCAAACAGCAGAATTAGATTAGCACGCTTTAAGGCATGCATTGAGGACAGAAAGTCTAATTGTTTATCAACTTGGTGTGGTTCGGCCATCAGCTAATGGGTGCAACTGGTTACAACACTTGGGTATGAATGAAGGTCTCCACCCATTTCGTTCGAAATACATATGTGCGTGAAGCTGCACTTTTGCCTTTTCTTATGCGTATAGTATCATCTATAATTAGTACCCTAAATGCTGCCAAGTAGTCAATAAAGCTAAAGGTTCTCCAAAACCTGAAACAGTAGGCATGCGGCAATTATTAAACGTTTATAAATTCCAGCCGTTTCCCGTGCTCAGAAACAAAGGTTAGTATCGCCTACATCACGTAAGCTGTAAGGTGTAATTTTCATGCTGCATTGACGGCGCCTAGGTAACCATTTTGCCTATCATAGCTATTGTCCTACGCCGTTTTTCAACCTTACTGTTAAAGCGTAGCAGCACACGCACACCAACACCACTAGTTATAGATGCTCGTCGACAGTTTTGGTTGTTGTTAAGAGTCGCTAGCTATAACTATTTACCTCGGCTGTTGCTGAATCATGATGGGCCGTTGTTGCTGTTGGTGAGTCTGCATGGGCGTTTGCTGAGCGATCGACATGAGACCAGGCCCATAGTGGGGCGGCTGTCCCCCGAAGCGGTTCATCGTTTGTCCGGGTCCCCGCATGCCGCCAGTAGGCCCGTTGCTCACTAGGATAGTCTTGTTCACCCCTTGAGACAGCATTTGACCTGTAACACAGAGCGACGAACAACAAAGCATTAGAAAGAATTCATTATCCGAGGGGCATGTGACTCGTCCTCTCTCCAAAACGCACTCAATACTATTAGCAGTGCCTTCTAAATACGTGCACGCGAAGCACCGTGCGGATTTCCTCCCTCCATCTCAATCTGCGTCCCGTGACCTTCAGAAGCTGCTACTATGACTTCTAGATTAACTGCATATGTTGTGCTGGGTAGGTAGATAAGTGCGTTACACACGCCGCAGTCAATAGCTGAACTCGCAAGATGAGGGAAGATCCGGTGACGCAGAAGAACCACTGATTGAGACTGATGTACGTATTTAAAATTCACCCAACCTGGGTGTTAATAAACCATAATAATAAGTGCGTTACAATCGGAAGCCATACAACGCGGAACCACCAAGCCCCATTCCAGTCCAAATACGCGCAATAACGTAGGAACAACACAAAACGCGCGTTTATGTCGTTCCTACGTTAGTGAAATGTTATGCTAGTGTGCGTACGAGACTGAGAAAGATACTGAGAAACCACCGTCTTAGCTGGATAGCCACTGTACGAACCTAATGAGGTGTTGACAACGTTTGTCGTAGGAGGCTTATTTTGAAGCAACTGAGATAGATGCTGGTGCTGCTGAATGACATTCGACTGAGGTGGCGGTTGTTGTTGCTGCTGCTGCTGCTGCTGTTGCTGTGCGACCGGAGGCTGTCCGAGCATCTGCGAGAGCTGTGAGTTGGCCACCCCGCCAGGGGGACCCTGCTGCACAGGTCCGACTCCGACTTGAGAGCCGTTTGGGTCAACGGGCCCCGCACCGTTGGCCATCTGTCCGCCCGGCGGCAATCCGTTCTGCGCCCCATTCTGGTGGCCCATGCCGCCGCCTCCGGTCATCAGCTCCTCGGGTAGCTCAGCTTCGAGGTCGAGAAGCTGGCTAAAATCTGCAATGCGGATGCAACAGTAAAAACAAGTTGTCATCATAATGGTCATTGGCCAGCGTCGCACATTTCACATTTTCTCAGTTGCTTAGTTGATAATTCGAAGACTAATGCCGTTGAATTGCCAGATCGATCAATTGGTGCTACGCAAACGCCCATACCAGCTCGACCAAGTTTCTGTTGGATAATATGCACTGCCATTGACAAAACCAATAGACAAGATCAACGTTTCAAGCGACGTCCCCAAGGTTGTTGATCACGAGCAACTAATCAAGAGTCGATTTATTGTAAGGCTAATCCTTATGCTCTGTTTAGCAATCATCGGATAGCACACAACGTAAACACACACAGAGGCACAAATCATCATTACTGTTTAACTGCACAAACTCGCAACGCAGTATAATACACCGGTGGACAGTTAGCCTGCCAAGAACTATTCACATCAACTCTCACTTGACGTCGACCCCCTAGAGTGATGAGATGTTCCCATCTAACTTCTCCAGGTGATGCCGAATAGACAAAACCCCGCGCTTAAAGCTACCACAGACAGATAAATGGAGTCGTGCCACCTTTAGCTGCTTCGAGTTGCATCGCAAGGGCGACATTTACACTACGCGTACACAGAGAGAAAGCGGTAGCCTTGTAGGTACCGATAAATACAAAGTAATGCCGAATAACTCCCCGCGCGGCAGTGTTAGTTCTATCCGAAAGTTGAACGACAACACCGATCTCTGTTGTCGTTGAATATGTATTATACCTTATTGTTCAGTGTGATCACAACCATTACGACCGCTATATCATCATCATAAACACTGATAATAATAATAGTGGTAAGCCACCGTTCGGACGGGTAACGTGGACGACAGATGATGCACCCATAACAAAAAGCAACAACACAAAAGCTGCACGGTCCCACAAAGCCCAGCACGTGAACGAAGACGCTCGATCCGTGACTACGTTCGAGGCGTCACTAGTTGCCGATCTCGTTATCCGTTATCGACACGTTCCACGTATCAACCCGCGCGCGCTCTCTCTCTCTCTCTCTCTCTTTCTGGCCTGCCGAATTCCCTACTCGGATGAAAGAGAGCGATATCTGATAGGTGGTAAACTGCGCCGCGAGTCACCCGACGCACCGCAGCAGCTGCAGCATCACCAAGCAGCGGGGACGATGGATCATTATAAGGGTCACTCGAACACGCCGAATGTCAAGTATGCGTGTTTGTGTGTGGCCAGAATCTTGGTCTATCGATATATTTCAACAGCAAAGCAACAAAACAAATATCACCAGAAACACACACGAATCAAACACACAAGCAACCGCAGCAGCAGCAGCAGCCGCCGCCACTTCAGAGACACTACTCACCTCCCATCGTCGAGTCGGAGACCTTGGACCTTTTGGTCGGAGGTCCGGCATCTACAAGGTGGTCGGCCATGCTTGCAGAGGGTGTGGGGAGGCTGCGCTGGCCTGTGTCAGCAACCCCTCCCAAAGTCTCGCGCGTCTTCACGGCGCGTTCTCGGATGGCCGGCCGCTGCTTATGGCGCCGAGGCCCACCGGGCCCTGGCCAATGGCCGACCGCTGCCGCCAATCGCGTAGTAGTGGTGGGGGTTCACTTCTGCTCGTCGCGAGATCTCAACAACGGCATCCTGCATTTTAGTAGGCACAACGACGCCGCCGACGTTCGAGACGACCCGAATCACACATGCAGAAGGAACGACGGAGTGGCGGTGCAGGCGGAGCCGCGACGACAGCCACAACAACAACAAGAACTTTGACTGCGGCTGCGATAACAATGACGAAGACAATTGTAGTGGTGGTGGTGAGGAGGAGGATGAGGCTGATGAGGCTGATGGTGGTGGTGACGGCGTTAGCGTTGGCGGTGAAGATGATGGTGCTGTCGACGACGAAGGTTCTAGTACCGGCAGAAGGGACCGGCTCCGGACCGACGTGCACTGTCCGACCCTGTCTCCTCGTAAAGTGGGTGTCGTCGCCTGCTCCTCCGTTCTGTTTGCTGTTGCGTTGCTTTTCTTCGTCGTCGTCGTCGTCGTCCTTGTCCCCGTTGCTGTTGCTGTTGTCGTCTTCTTCGACTTTTTCTTCTGCTTCTTCTTTCTTGTTCGTTTCTTGTTCGAGGCTCTTGGGTTAGGAGCCCTATTCCTTCTCCGACCAGTCGGTCCTCCGTCGCCTTTCGCGCGGCTATTCCATTCAGTCGACCTTGTGCTTAGTTCCGTTGTCGACGAATTGCTGCTCTTGTGGATAATAATCACGGTAAGGTCGAAGACGACGACGACGACCACGACAACAACAGCAACGGAGGCAGCAGCGGGCACAACAATCCCAACATCAATAAGAACAACAACAACGACAGCAACAACAATAGCGATTTTGTTGTTGGTAATGCACTGCTGCTGCTGCTGTCGCTGATCCCCAGCCCGCAACCCTGCAACGAGTGTCGACGTGGTAAACGACGTTTTCGTCGTCTTCCCTCTGCCTTATTTCGAGAATTCGTTTCACACTGTTGGTTTCGTGAGTGGTCGTCGTTGTTGTTGTGATTGCTGCTGCTGCTGTTGTTGTTGTTATTGTTCGTATTATTACAATTATTATTACGATGGTGATGATCACATTGTTGTTGTTGTTGTTATTATTATTAAGAAATTATTATTACGACCACGACGACGACGACGACGACAACTGACTACCAATAATGATAGTTCCACCACACAAGTTCCACGCGCGTATGTTAACGCACGCGGAACAGCAACAGCAGCGATGACGACACTCTCGGCCTAAAATCGACCACTTATGAAGATCCCGGCGACGACGGCGACGACGAACGTAATGAACGAAATTACGTTCTGGCTTCTTTGTATCCGTCTGTGTATCCGTCAGTAGTTCGTCGGTCGGTCGGTCGGTCAGTCAGTCAGTCGTTGTAGTTAGTGGTCTTGCTCACACGACACAGAAGACACCACCGGCACGATCACTGGTCACTGGTGTACTACTACTATTACTACTTCTACAAGTAATAATAGTTAGCACTCGGCTGACTCTGCACGCTCGCCACGCACACTCCGTTCGACAGTCAGTCAGTCAGACAACAGACAACAATAGTCCCCAAGTCGACAACAACAACGACGACGACAGCAGTAGCAACAACAACAACGACTACAACAACAACAACAACTCCCACAGGTTCGCGACGTCCAGGACATCTGTCCTGGGCAGTCGCCTTCGGCGATATCCGCTTGTTCGGTTGCTTGCTTGCCAGCGACGGCGGCGCGACACCTCCTAGCTGCTCCTTGCTCGTAATCGTTGTTGTCGTTGTCCTGCTCCTGCACCTCCTGCTAGTTTCCGTCGTTGATGCTACGACACGCATCCACTCAGCTAGCTCGACGCCCGCCGTCGATGGTATTGTTGTTGCTGCTGTTGTTCTTGTTGATACTCTCGCTGCTGCTGCTGCTGATGATGATAGTGTTGTAGTTGTTATAGTTGTTGTTGCTGCTGCTGTAGCTGCTGCTGCTGTTGTTGTTATTGTTGATGATGATGATCTCACTGTCGCTGGTCCTTCTGCGTCTACTGGTCCGGCTACCGCTACTGCAAACTTCGAATTGACTGCAGGCCATATCGTCGTCGTCGTCTCACATCTGCAAAGCAAACACACACACACACACACATACCGTAATCACGTTAGAAACACAACACTCTTTCCGCAGCACCGACTCACTATAATCCAAGCCCCGACTCACTATAACCCAAGCACCGACTCACTATAACCCAAACACCGACTCACTAATAACAACAAGTACGTGACAACGTCGTCGGCAACCTCCGCAATAAGAACAACACATTCTTCACAACAACAACAACGATAACAACAATAACAACAACATGAAAATACAACAATGAGCCTCCGAATTCCATCAATTCACGGGCTAGCTACACCAGTCGAACCGCAAAGGCAACAACAGCAACATGTGAAACGACCATAACAAACCATAACAGTGGCGGCTTCAGAACAACAAATTCGAATGTCGTAACAGCAAAAGGCGTAGCTAGGCATCTATGAATGAATGTGAGTCCAATGGCACAGGGCGGAGGGCCGGCCAGATTCGAGAGAGACGGGGAAGGAGGAGGTCGCGAAGAAAGCGAGATGATTCAATCGTCGACTGACTTCACTTACGTCGGCTCCAATCGACTCACAAGCGAGATAAGGTGTGGAGGTGATGCTGCGGGGGAGTGAAAGGCGGAGAGGGAGAGCAACTTAGAAGTCAATACATCACCGTTAGACAACAATACCACATGGAGCCGTTGAGTTGAGCAGTAGTTAGTTGTACGTACGAAGACAACTCAAAAGCTATATAGTCATAATAATAATAAGAATAATAATAATAATAATAATAATAATAATACTCATCCGAAGCAGGAGAAGAATAATAGTACCACTGTTGTCATCATATCATGACACGCTATGTTGCTAATCAATGGTTATGCCGCTGAAACCGGTGAGAACGATCGATCACTGATTGAAGAACGCCACCGTCAACACCAACATGAGTACTATATATAATAGGCAGGTACTGCAGGGAGCAACTGCCAATGAACGGCCCATCATCATCATCATCATAAAACGGCACCACATGAGAAAACTGCTACGCGTGCGAACGAGTGGAACAAACGAGTAGAGTTCCGTAAATTCGATCCGCAATGCTTTCCACACAGTGCTGCCTGCAGGTGCCGTTGCCTCGTTGCATTGCTGAATCCGTCCGCCAGGAACGCAGCGCACTACAATGCGCAATCCTGCATCGACCGACCATGCAAGAAACTGTCGTTTTCGCCCTCGATCGCGTCGTATCTTGGAAATATAGTGGTAGTTTCTGGTGCTAGTTGAACTTGGTGCTCTGTATCCCACCACTGCTGATTTTGCTATTGTTGTTGTTATTGGTGTTGCTGCTGCTGCTGCTGCTGCATGGTACTAATCATTACAGTCAAGGGAGCCCAACAAAAACAACAACGACGGATCAGAATAAACACAACAACGACAATGACAACAACAGCAGTGACAAGCACAACATCAACAACAACAACAACACAGTCGAGAGTCCGAGAACCAATCAACTATCATCGATCCGTTTGCCCGTGTGTCTGTCATGATTGATTGCTGGGTGTACACCTCCACCGGAGCCGCCACCTCCACTCCGTCCGTCCATCCGTCTGTCTGCACGATGCCTTGTTGTAAATACCTCTGATGCCCCCCCCCCCCCCCAACCTCTGTCCCCCACCGCCGGCCCGACCTCCTACCCCCGCCCCCCCCAGAAAGAGGAACATATTCAACCAAATGAGATAAACGAAGACGTCAAACACAACTGGTGGTAAAAGGCACTGCTACAGAGACATGGCGGCTCGACCAGACGATACCAGATCCCGCAGCAGCAGCAGCATTAGCAACAACCAAATAGCGGCAACAATAACAATAATAACAACGATAAGAACAACAACAACAACAACACAGCAGCTACAACAACAGCAACAATGGCAATAATCATAACAACAACGATAAGAACAGCGCAGCAGCAGCAACGACAACAACCACTGGAGCAACAGTTCTAACGGGCGCGGCAGTATCGTCTTCAGCAGCAGCAGCAGCAGCAACAGAAGTGCAGTCGTCAGCCACGGGTTCTCCCGACTACCGGCAGGCGGATACGCGTAGTAGTAGTTGTAGTAGTAGTAGTAAGTCAATGATAGTCAATGATGAGTCGATCAACAGCCAGGCTACGGACGGACGCACGGGCGGGCGGGCGGCCGAAAGAAAAAAGGAAGGAAGCAACATTGAGCCAGCCTGCCAGCCAGCCAGCCAGCGTTCAGTCGTCGCCATGGTCATGGATCATGGAGGCGAACACACCGTCATCTCGGCATCGGCATCACCACCACCACCATCATGGCCGTGGTCGTGGCCAGCGATGATGATACCGTTGCTCCTCGATGGTGGTGATGGCCAGTTGACCGCCATCATTACGACTACAACCATCACCATCACCATCATCACCATCGTCATTATCATCACCATCGTCATCAACATCATCATCGTCTTCTTTTTCTTGTTCCTCTTCTTCTCCTTCTTCTTCAATAGATCACCATAATGATGAACCAGTTGTAGCTTTGCTTTCCTATTGTTGTTGTTGTTGCTGCTGCTGCTGTTGCTGCTGAAGTGGGTTTTGCTGATGCGGTTGATGTTGTTTGTTTTTGTTAAAGTTATTGTTGCTGCTGCTGCTGCTGCTGCCGCCGCTGCTGTTGTTGCTATTGTTGATATTGTTGTTAACGCGCCTGCTGGTCGCCCAATGCAATTTGGGTAGGATTACTGACGTATTGCTGGCTAGTTGACTGACTGAACGATTAATTGATTGACTGAACGATTGATTGATTGACTGAATGATGCAGGCTTGCAAACTGTATCTGTCTTCACGAGTAGGGCCCGCCGGTTTGTTGTGTTCCTGTTGTTGTTGTCGTCGTCGTCGTCGCCTGAGTTTAGTGTCGAGTTTGTCTTTTTCTCGGTTTCGCCTGTTTGCCCTCCCGCCGCCGCAAGCTCCCGCGCTGCTAACGCCTCTCTCTCTCTCTCTCTCTGCCTGCTGCTTCTCTGTGTAGGTCCGTTTATCTGTGTTGATTGTTTATCTATCTGCCGATCTGTATATCTGTCGATCTATATATCTGCCTATCTGTATATCTATCAATCTATGTATCCATATATCGGTCTGCTTATCTATCGATATATCTGTCTGTCTGTCATTAGGCTGCCTGCGTGTGCTGCTCATGCTTGTCTATCTGCATGCGTTTTGACCAGCTGCATCGCTGCACCAGCAGCTGTGTCACTAGCTGTGTTTGACCACCATCACAACCACCACCACGACCACGATCATATCCTCCTCTTTTTCTTATTTCTTCTCTTGCACCTAGCTACATAATCATAATAACAACAACAACAACAGCAGAAACATACACAGCAGCGGCAGTAGCATTAGCCGCAATAACGGCCTAGCCTATATGATATATGTTTGTTGTCCGACGGCCGCCGACAACCGATACGTACAAATGCTGTGATTACGCTTCGTGATGGCCGTCACCAAAACTGCTACTGCAAACTACTACTACTACTACTAAGGCTACTGCTGTTGTTGTTGTTGCAGTGGAAACAGCGGCAGCAGCAGCAGCAACACAATCACCATCGGTGGTAAAGACGCCGACGACGGTGTTGATGGTGGTGGTGGAGATGGAGATGGTGGTGATGGTGGTTGTTGGTAAACCAACAACATTCATTCGATAGTCCACAATCACAACAGTGCTAGCAGCGTTATGCAGCTGTCGTCAATTGTTGTTGTTGTTGTTGTGTTGTCGGCGAGGGCGGCGGCAGCGGCGGCGGCATTAACCATCATTCTAGCGAACCAGGCTGGAAATGAGCAGCCAGACCAGACTAATCGACGGACAGACAGGCAGACAGACAGATAAAGACAGATAGGTAGAACTGGGCATACAGACAACCAACGACCATCATTTTCAGTGCGAATTCAGGCCAGGTTCGGAGCTGGCCGCCCGACGTTAACCAGTTAACCAGTCAGTCAGCCAGCCAGTCAGTCAGTCAACCAGACATAAGTGCGCTGCTGTCCCAGTACGAATGGCAGAAACAACAACAACAACAGCAACAGGAACACTAACAACTAGTCAAGTAGTCAACACAGTAGTAGTAGGCGACCCTAGAAGGCGCTTCTGCCGCTGGTTCTGTTTTGGCTGAGATACCCGACCGACCGATCGAATCCATCAACCACTACAACTACTACTACTACAACTACTACCACCAGATGATAGATCAATGATGATCATACGGCAAAATCCTCAAAGTAGGTGGTAGTAGTAGTAGTAGTAGTAAAATAGTGGCAATGGTCTTCAGAGTCCAAATCATCAGCAGCAGTAAGTTACTTTAATACTGCTGCTGCCGCAACTTCTGCTGCCATTGTTGTTGTTGTTGTTGTTACTGATTGGGTTGGTGCCGCTGGCTGCGGCACAACACGATTTGCACATATGCCACAACATATGCGATTCGTATTAGGCAGAGGCGGGGGAAGGCATTGCACATTAATTACTACGACACGATCGGATCGGTTGTACTCGGTTGTAGTGGACAAGAGGAACAGACAGAACTCGGAGACATCCAACCAGCCAACCAGACCAACCAAACAACGAACGAACGAACGAACAACGCAGTTTCGTAGTTAGCTAGCTAAGTAGGTTTATGTAGGCAGCAAGTAGGTGGGAGGTAGATAAACACCAAATAGATCGATATATAGATATCGATCTATATATTCATGTATCTAGATGGTCAGACATACAGGCAGACACCAGCCATTCAGCCAAAAACTACTGTTAGCTGTCCAGACAGTACGAAAGCAGCAGCAGCAGACGGTTCTAGCAGCTCCCCCGTCCATTGATGAAGGCAACGATCAACGCAACAAAGGCTGCTGGTGATGTTGCGGCAGCGGCGACGCCGACCGACCAACCGACCAACAACCGAGCGACAGTGGCGGCCGAAATACGGCTTCAGCCTGTCTTCGGCTCATCTTCGTGAATCAATCGGTTGGTTGATTGGTTGGTTGATTTTCGAATCGATCAATGAATTCGTCTTGAATTGGATGATCGCCTTGACTAAATGGACGGATGGATGGACAGACGTGTGAGCGGGCGGGCGGGCGGGCAGGCGGTCAAGACGACGACGAATTCTCAACTTTAATGAACACTCGATCAGCCGGGACTAGACTCAAACTGTCGGGATGCGGGACTAGATTCAAACTCTCGGGACTAGGCTCCAACTCTCGGCACTCGCGACTAGACTCCAACTCTCGGCACTCGCGACTAGACTCCAACTCTCGGGACTAGATTCAAGCTCTCGGGACTCGGGAACTAGACTCAAACTCTCGGCACTCGGGACTAGACTCAAACTCTCGGCACTCGGGACTAGACTCAAACTCTCGGCACTCGGGACTAGACGCAAACTCTCGGCACTCGGGACTAGACTCAAACTCTCGGGCCTCAAGATTAGACGATTCAAAAGTCGATCGGCACTCGCAGACAAGACAGACTCGATCGGTGGTCGGTTTTTTTGGTCGATTCGCAGCAACGCAGGCGTCCGCCTGTTTGTCTGTCTGTCTGTCTGTCTATGTATCAATATATCGATCGGTTGTTAGTCGATCAGTCGGTCGGTCGGTCGGTTGGTTGGTTTGTCTATCGTATGTCCCAATATCGCAAGCAAATCCATCCGTTCGTCCGTCCGTCCGTCCGTCCGTCGGCACGCACGAAACACACCGGTTGCTTGATGACTGACTTGCCTGCCTGCCAGCCAGCCTGCCTGTCTGCCTGCTTAAGCGGTGATGATGATTCAAATTCAGGCGCTAGCCATACGAATGAATGGCTCATGCCGCCGCCGCTGCCACCGCTGTTGTTGTTGCTGTTGTTGCTGCTGCTGCTGCTATAGTTGCTTGCTGTACGTACGTACGTTGTTTTCTTACCATACAAACAGACAAGCAAGCCAGCCAGCCAGCCGGCAAACAGACAGACAGACAGGACAGGCAGGCCAGGCAAGCTTGTAAGCATTCAGACAAGCAAGCAGCCAGGCAGGCAGGCAGGCAGGCATGGACGGATATCGATCCACGGCTGGCAGACGGGACACGACAGAAACACTTGCAACAACAACAATAGCACCATCACTACCAGCTCCACCACCACCACCACCACACTATCATCAACACCACTCGCAGCAGTTGTAGTAGTAGTAGTAGTACAAGTTGTAGAAGCCAGAAGAAGAACAACAACAAGAAGCCATTGATTGACGGTGTCGAAGCTGTTGTTGTTGTTGTTGTTGTCGTCGTCGTCGTCGCTATCGCAAAGGGCAGCACCAGTAGCCGTAGTATTATCACCGTAACAATAAAGAAATACTAACGTAAATACGGTATTAGCCGCTAACGTGAAGTTCGACCAGCAAGAACAAAGGTAGTTGATGCAGCAGCAGCAGCAGTATTTGTAGTAACTGTGCCGTCGTCGTCGTAGTAGTAGTGGTAACCGTAGATTGTTGTTGTTGTTGTTGTCGTAATCAATCAGTCAGTCAATCATCCATTCATTCACCACCATTAGCTATGCCACCGCTGCTTCTACTACTATTACTACAGCAGCAGCAGGTTTCCGCGGCAGCAGGCCATATATATCATCCAGTGTAGCAGCCACACCACGGTGATGATCACCTATGAACCACCACCACCAGCAGCACCAACAATCAACCATTGAACTAAGCACACAAGCCAGCCGCCAGCAAGCCAGCTAGCCAACTCTGCTGCTCCACGGCGGCCGCCGCCACCACCACAGCCAGCAATTGCAGTAGTAGCAGCCGCAGTTGTACTAGTAATAAAACTTAGTAGTACCAGTTGAAGTAATAATCGTCGCCGTAGTAATCGTATTAGTACTTGTTGTAGTGGTAGTACTCTATAGCATTAGTACCAGCCGCAATAGCAGTAATAGTAGTAGTTGTAGTTGTAGTTGTAGTAGTAGCAGCGGCAGCGGCAGCTAGCAGTCCCTGTTGGAGTTGTGGTAGTAGCAGTGGTAGTGGTGGTGGTGGTGGTGTTGGTAGTAGAATGTGTAGGTAGCAGCCGTACGTAACACAACAAAGGCCAACAACGGGGCGGCCATCGAACCAACCGGAGCTCGTTCGGTCTCGGCACGCTCGGAGCTCGGCGGGCCTGGCCGTACGTCGGCAGGTGGGCTCGATTGCGGTCGGCTAGACGGCGATTTGAGCGTATTTCGTCACAAAACTTGCCATTTCGACGTCGATTTGAAGCTGCAGAGCGTAGCACTAACATTGACGACACAGCGACTTGCTCAAAGATGGCCGCCGTGCTGGTTGACAGCGGCGCTGATTGGCCGGAGAGAGGGTCACGTGATCAGCGGAAGCGCCACTTCGGAGTCCCAGGGCGCTCGGTAGTCGCAGCAGCCACAGCAGCAGCGGCAGCGCTAGCGGCCGCAGCGGCGCCACCACAGCAGCGGCGGCAGCCCGTTTCGACGACGACGCGCGCCCCCACAAGCGCGGGCGGCCAGCCAGCCAGCCAGCCAGTTAGCAAAAACGGACAGACAAACGGGACAGCGACGGGCGGGCAGGCGGGCGTCAAGCGAGCACGTTCGCCTGCAATCAGTCCTGCAATTCGCCTATCAGCCGCCCCTGCTTACCAGTGGCGGGCGCCGAAGACGACGACGACGGCGACGACGTGGGGCGGCAAATCGTCGTCGGCCGCCCAACACCGCTAACCGGCGGAGTCCACCGGAACGAGTTGGCGCGCTTTTTTTGAATGGGGTCGCGGTCGAAAACGCAATTTTGGCCGGCTGTTAGCGTCGGATGGCCGTGAATTTCTACGAGTGTCACCGTATCGAGGACCGAGGTGGCTGGTTAGTTTTCGGTGGTGATCGTCGTGGCGGTTGGCATTGTCCGTTTGGAAAGTGGGTCGGTTGGTTGGTTTGGTTTGGTTGGTCGGTCGGTCGATCGGTCGGTCCTTAGTGGTATATAGTCCTGACTGGCGATCGTGCCATCAGTAACAGTACACGCTGTAGATACAGCAGCAGCAGCAGCAGCGACCGACCGCTTAGTGGCGAGGGCAGCGAGCTGCCTGTTTGTCTGTTCTTGCTGCCTGAAGCAAGCAAGCAGGCTGAGGGCACCAAGATGCTGCTGCTGCCGCCGCTGGAGGAGATGGTGGTGGAGTTGCTTGCTGGTCGAGGTGGTGGTTGTTGTTGGTGGTGGTGGTGATGGAGGTGAGAACATCATCACGGCCCACGACGACGACGCTGACGACACCTGAACCTGCGAGTGCCGAGTGCAGCAAGAGCAGCAAGCGATCGGTACCGCACAGGTGGAGGGGACTCGGCTCTAACGGTAGAGCAGCAGCAGCAGCAGAACGGGCTAGCCTAGCGTAAAGTCAAGTAAAAAAGAAATATTTGGTAAAAATGTGGCGGGACGAGCAAAAAAAACGGGGAAGTCGGGAAGAAACGTTTATGGTATAAAGGTATAAATATATATATATATATATATAATCGAATCGCATAGCCTAGACAGAATGATCGAGAAACAAATATACATACAGATTTAAAAAAAAAAACAGACGTAGAGATAGATAGATATATAGATGTTAGACATGGACGCCGAGCGTGCACAACGTTCGTGCAGATATCGCTGTCGTTTCTGGTGCTGAAGCACCATTGAGTTGCTAGCAATCACATTCTTGTTCCACGGCACCAGAGCCGCCGGATCAGCAAATGTGCAAAACCGCGCATTGTTATTATTATTATTATTGCAGCGACGATATGGCGCACTTGTCGCTTTCAGCAAGCAACATCAACACGATTCAAAACTGCAAGCTTGATGTTCCCGCGTGCATCCAGCTTATCCCGACTTTCATCTCTTCGATTCGCCTTACCATTTCCCACTCCTCAAAGCTAGAACATCCGCGTCTCCAAGCGGAACCATTCGAGTCAATCAGTTAGTTAGTCAATGATTCAATCAATCCACTTTTGTTTTTGCAAAGCCTGTGCGTTTTTAATCTTTAAAAAAACTGTGACTAGTTGATAAACCGTTAAACACACGCAGCATTGCAGCAATTAAATTATTCAGATTTTGGACATATCGATGATAGTAAATGAGGGGAACCATTCGAGTCAATCAGTTAGTTAGTCAATGATTCAATCAATCCACTTTTGTTTTTGCAAAGCCTATGCGTTTTTAATCTTTAAAAAACTGTGAATAGTTGATAAACCGTTAAACACACGCAGCATTGCAGCAATGAAATTATTCAGATTTTGGACATATCGATGATAGTAAATGAGGGTAGTGGCAGCAATAGCAAAATACTTCATTAGTAAGTAACAATTTCGTATCATAATAAATAATAATAAATATTAAAAAAATACAAACATCGCAACATCAAACGCCCTCGACGATGGCTTATCTGTAACCCTAAATAAAAAGTTTAAAAAATATATAAACCAACCTTCTCAGAAGAAAATTAATTGTTAGAAGATATGACAATATTTAGGATTATTATTTTTCTTTGTTTTTATAAGCGTATATATATATATATATATATATATATATATATATATATATATATATATATATATATATATATATATATATATATTGAGGCAATACATTTAATTTTCTAAGAAAATATTAAATAAAACAACAATTGGTGCTATATAACTGTCTTTAATTTGCGTATTGTCAGAAACTATATTCATAAGGACCTAATATATTGAAATGCAAAAAGGAAATCGTATTTCATAAGCAACTGTATCTTAAAATTAATATTATAGTGTTCAGAACCACTTACCTGCATGGATATTCGATGGTGCGCACAGAGCTTCAGTAAACTATTCTCTTTGATAGGGTATGAAACATATTTATTAGACCAAAAATTGGAAAGTTGTCTTCTGCATTCCCGTGCAACTTGAGATAACGGAGATACAACATTACTTCACACACTTTGTTTAAAAAGAGGCACAAGAAACACGTATCTAAAAACACACATATGGTTTATAGCTGCATACAAGAAATTGCGCTATAAACAAAAGGGATATTTCCTTGGATGCACGTGTGTATCCAAGCTATTTTGATCGAGCAAACACTTGGAATTGTGTGCAGAGAGTAACTTATTGTAACTGAGTGGGGTCGTGCGTCAGACTGCTACATCTTTTTCACCTGTCTGGGTCTAGATGTGGCCAAACTTGGTAAATATTTCACTTCGTTGTATGGCCATGGTTACGATCGATGTTAGTCGTTATTGTTATAGTCAAAGTTAGCCTCAATTAATATTCAAAGCTCATGAGGAAATCATTCGGTATGACCTAGTTCGCGGTTCTGCCTCCATAAGCTGCAAATTACATGAATGGGCTACATTGAACCATTGAACCAAAGAAGTCAATAAAGATCATATGTATTAAATGTTCCAGTAGTGCTGCGTACGAGTGTTTTACGAATTATGCGACCATAATGTTGTAAAACAAAAACAATATTGTAAATAAAACACAGAAAAAAAACCGTAGCTACTAACCACTCTAACCTGAATATTTAGTGGCAGGAAAATCTTGTAATAATTTTCCTGCCACTAATAACCGTGCTTAGAGTTAAATAAGTCAATAATAAAAATCGTATTTGTAATAACGTCCAATTAAATAAACCTTTGACGACACGCCACGAAAGGCTCAAACGTATGTGCTAGAGAAATACAGAGAGAACCCCGTGTTGGGTAATTGCGCGTGTTCTAGTAAGTATTGATGAGCCAGGAGTCACATGAATTTCGGCCTCATATTACTCATGTATACATTGTGAGGCCGATTGGTTGGTTTCAACAATTTGTTCAACCCACAGCGCCAGTTCTGCTTACCAAATATTGCCCACTAAGCATACTTGTTTGACAGCGTTCGTCGATTAAAACACTCAAACCCACTAAAAGCTTGAGAATAGACTGAGGCTATATACGCCCCAAATCAGCCTGCATAGATCGATCTCAAGTTTTGGTAAGGGAGCACATGGCGAAGCACTAGAAAATATGTGAGTGACCTTGGTGCATATAGCCTGGTAGCACCAGCAAACAGATATGCTTATGTTTGCTGGTACACTATGTATATACAGAACAACGTGTTTTCTAGATAACAGGGTAGAGAGAACAGTTTTTAACAGGGTCGCACAAGGAATAGGTGCCTGGCAACTACCCAATACATTTCGCATTTCGCTTGTAATACATTTCGCGTCTTGACTAAACCCATACGGCTCGACCGCACCGTCCGGCCGACTTATAAATGTATTATTCGTTTCAGTATAATGAAGATTATAGCGAGTTACAACTGCCAGCCAAGGCCGGACCCTCATATGGGACGTCACCGTAACCGACTCACTTTCTCATTCAATGGTCGGTTTCGGTTTACTTAGAGCGGGTCACGCTGTGACCCTGGCAGAAACGAACAAGGTGAACAAATACGCCGAACTGACAAGAGCCCATAACGTCAGCCCAGTGGTCTTCGAGACCTTGGGACCACCGGGCCCTCTGACTGAAAGACTGCTTACTAAATTGGGCAAACGTTTGAAGATAAATACTGGGGATGAAAGAGCCGCACAATTCTTAAGCCAGAGACTTTCCATTAATGTGAAGCGGAGCAACGCGATCTCAATTTTGGGATCGCTTGACGAATGGTGCAGACCAGAGCTGTTCTAGGCTGAAATTTAACACGTTCACTTACGCAATATTGTAATATGAATTGATAAATAAATCTGCCAACTTGAGATACGTTCTCTCTTTATGTGTTTCATTCACTCTTTAAATGACTGCACCGGTAGCACTATTTAGTGTGATTAGTGAACGCTGATGGACGCCTCAGAGAAGGCCCTTTTTATGGGGGTGAATAATGTATTGACGCATACCCGCCAATGTTGAGGATACTACTTTATTAACATATGCAAAATACACAGAAACACACTTGTGTGACTGGGTACAGCAACGAGAAATGCTTGCGCTTTAGGTCGACGCAGCGTGCTGCCTTCGAACCGGCTGTGAGGCTTTGAGTCGCGTGCGGCATCGTCAGTGTTTAAATCGGCATTGCGGAGCTTCCGGGCTGAGCAATCAAGTCGAGGTGTTTTTTTCGGCTGTGTTGCAAAACGCTTTGTCTCACAGATCCGACAGATGATTACTAGACGTTTGGACCCGGTCCTACCGCGAGCCCTCACATGCGCCAAGTTAGATCCAGGCCGAAGAGACACAGAGAATTTCTTGCATAGCATCCGAGACAGTCGCGCTCGTCGGACCTCCTCCAAGAGCGTCTGTTCCCGCATCAGAGCATCCAACTGCTTGAGTCCCTCAATACAGTCAGGGTGGCTGGACATCATCAGATAGACAATAAAGGGTGTCTTCTCTCCAGCTTCTGCGTAGCTCGTGTCGGTGCGGAAGCGACGGTGCAGCGCCGAACAACTGTTGGCCACTGTGTGATCCACGTCATCCGGCTCCAGTGCAGAGCACACAGGTATTTGTTGGCGCTTTACCTATCTTGCACATGTACGCCTGAAACTGGCCGCAAAACTCAAATGGAATAAAGAATACTAATAAAATATCACAAAAAAACTTGTTTAAAAAAGTAAACAAACAATCTAGTAATACGAGATGCTCCCTAGACCACTTTTTTTAAAAGAGGGATGAAATGCGTTACGCACGAACGGACACCACCTTTGGATGTGGGCCGAACAGTGTCGGATTCACCGCAAGACTACCGGCGTTACCGATTAAACTCCGGGTTTTCGATGTTCTGAAAACCGCAGCCTCTCTTAAGACTTGCTCCATGTCTCCCAGGTCTTCGGTTAATAGTACTATGGATAGCCCGCTAAACTACTAAGTTAGTAATAGTGGATATCACTATTAGTATTATTATTAGTGTTACTAATCACTCGCACGCAGCCATCACACTTCATCATTGAAGGAACCAATCAGTCTTATATGCAGGGCTTCCATATACAAATAAATGAATCTAATTATTACTATAAAGTTATCCTTCGACAACCTCTGGCAACCCTAACCTTTCGACGGAAGATTCGAGAGCATCGGAATTCTTGCGTCAGAGACTGTCGCTCGGCATTCCACGAGCAGCGTCTGTTCGGAACACATTGTTGGATTGGGCTAACCCTGGTGTTGCATATTGGGAGGCCGCGGTAGAAGTTTGTATTTGCGCGCCATGATGATGATGATGATTTCTGACTGCTAGCCACAACCAGTTACAGCACTGTTAGCCACAACCCGCCACTGCACGTTCGTGCACTGTCACGTTGCCGGTCGCTGGCCCTATAAAAGGGGGTGCGCGCCATTTCCTCAGTCCTTCTCTTGCTATCCCGAGCGTTCGGCGTAACGCGCACTCTGCAAGCCCTTAGTCCGGCGGCGACCGGCACGTCCGACGGCCTGGCAGCGACAGCGGCGGGAGCGTGGCAGCAGTGCTGCACTAGGGCGGTGAGTGTTGTGGCTGGCAGATGCAGGCAGATTTATATATATATATACATATATATATATATATTGTTAGTTGAATGATTGTTAGCGCTAGTGTAGCGGCAGTGTCAAGTGTGTGATCTGTGTGAGTTCCGGCGGTGGAAACTGCTTCGCGCTAACCGCCGGGACATTGTGTGAGCTAGCTAGGCAACAACAATAATAATAATACGAAGAGAGACGGCGCTGCCGTATTGCTCTCTGTCGTATCGTGAAACATAATAAATAAGAATAGTGAGTGTGTGAACCCGCGCATTTTCGACTGTCTTCATTCTACGGTTCCGTTGGCAACATATTGGCGCCCAACGTGGGGCACGACGTGTAGCAAGAGGCCCGGACGTAGAAGTGACCATAGCGGCAGCCAGGATGGCTGAGACAGTCGAGCGTGTGATTGCGCTTCGGCGCGTAGTGCGTGTGCGGGTGTCCAAGCTGGACACCACCGTCAAGTTGTTTTGGCCTGATGGCCAAGAGCGTCCGCAGTTTACGCAGCAGAATAAGACACGCGTCAATTGCTGGCAGATAACAGCGGAGGACTACAAACGAAGGTTAGATGAGCTAGATGAGCGTTTTTTCGCCGTAGCTGGCGAGCTTAGTGATGAGGAAATAGATCTAGAAGTAAGTAGATCCAATGATTACACGGAGACGTTGTCCCGTATACGGGGTAGTTTAATTAGCTACAAGCGACGTAGCACTCTAGCCGCCACCATGCCGTCGGGCGGCCTGGACGTGTCTGCACGATGGGCAGAGGCAAGAGCATCGTTACCGAAGAGGCTGTCGGAGAGCGATGGCCCCGGTGGCCAAGAATCAAGTTCAGCGCTGGACCCGAGTATAAATCGGCAAGTCGCGTTTCAAGAAAGCAACGCAACGGGCGGGGCGGCGCTCCCCGTTGCTAAGCTAAGAAGTTCAACGGTGGTCGAGAGTTCATCCATCCATCCAGTGACGCCATCCGAGTCTTCATCCACGAAAGGGAACGAAGTGGTTGCAGCAAGGTTAGTCGTGCATCACGTAACCAAGGACGTGGAGTTCCTGAAGAAGCCGTCGACGCAGTACCCCGCCTTCCAGCCGGGGCAGGGCTACGACGAGCTTCCAGAGAGTCGGGTGTTTGTTGCAACGTGCGAACCCCCGCTAATAGACCCAGCGGGGTGTTCGAGCTTGCGCAAACTGACTCGAGTCGTCGCCACCGTCGCCCAGGCTGGAAGGTGGTTCTACCGGCAGGAGGTGAGTGGTCGACTCACGGCGGAAGAGCTCGCGTGGGCGAAGCAGCACCCGCTGCATGAGGCACGGCAGCCGTGCTTGGGGGAGGACGTCGCAAGCACCTCTCGTGGCGAGCCGTCCGAAGACGCGGGCCTGGCCGAGTTCAATTCCAGGCTGAAGCATCTACAGACCGAAATGGTCATGAACGTGTCGCAAGGAGGAGAAATGAAGATTTGGGCCGCGATCGGAGCAGCTCGGTTTAAAGGCGATGGCGCGCCGAGCATCTGGTGGTCCTGACGATGGCTCTGCGGCGACGGGGAGACCCCATGTCGCCGCGGGCGCCGTCGTAGTACTGTTGGAAGAAGGAGTGCTGCGGACATTTTGGCAAGTCATGTAGAGAAGCCGCCGGCGAACAAGGACGGCGTAAAGTGTGCCTACCGGGCGCAGTTCGGTGGAGGCCGCTACATCAAGAGGATTTGTTGTGAGCGAAAGTTGATCTCGCAGAGTGCCACACAATAAATGTTAAACACAACCAATGTAACATAGGTATTTTTGAGGGGCTACCGCAGCCCTCAAAAGGGGGAGGAGTGTTGCATATTGGGAGGCCGCGGTAGAAGTTTGTATTTGCGCGCCATGATGATGATGATGATTTCTGACTGCTAGCCACAACCAGTTACAGCACTGTTAGCCACAACCCGCCACTGCACGTTCGTGCACTGTCACGTTGCCGGTCGCTGGCCCTATAAAAGGGGGTGCGCGCCATTTCCTCAGTCCTTCTCTTGCTATCCCGAGCGTTCGGCGTAACGCGCACTCTGCAAGCCCTTAGTCCGGCGGCGACCGGCACGTCCGACGGCCTGGCAGCGACAGCGGCGGGAGCGTGGCAGCAGTGCTGCACTAGGGCGGTGAGTGTTGTGGCTGGCAGATGCAGGCAGATTTATATATATATATACATATATATATATATTGTTAGTTGAATGATTGTTAGCGCTAGTGTAGCGGCAGTGTCAAGTGTGTGATCTGTGTGAGTTCCGGCGGTGGAAACTGCTTCGCGCTAACCGCCGGGACATTGTGTGAGCTAGCTAGGCAACAACAATAATAATAATACGAAGAGAGACGGCGCTGCCGTATTGCTCTCTGTCGTATCGTGAAACATAATAAATAAGAATAGTGAGTGTGTGAACCCGCGCATTTTCGACTGTCTTCATTCTACGGTTCCGTTGGCAACACCTGGGTTAGAGAACTCGTGACCACACGTTCCCGCGGGGACAATTGTCCATTCCAAAGTGGTAACACAATTTATATAAGTAAATATTTTAACTTCAAACTTTATTATTCTGTTTGCTCTCGAGTGACTTCCATGCTGCTCTACAATCGCCTGTCTATGCGGCACTGTTTTATGGCGTTCTGAAATTGATATGATTTCCTCATTCTCCAAATGCGTCATACTGAAACATGACGTACTTTTCTTCGACTATAAAATTGACGAATGCTTTTCATCGACTCTCACATACACACGTGACCGAGGCGTATTCGTTACGCCTGATCTGGACTATAGCCTACACATTACCAAGGTTGTGGAGGCATAAGTGCACCTTGTTAATACAAATTTTCGCGATCTCTCATGGTACATTCGCCTTTATAATTATCTT
>QVRM01000228.1:0-7500 GCA_003439945.1 Dermanyssus gallinae | reverse complement strand
AGACTTTAGATGAATATTAAAACGCTGGCGCCAGATGCCGGCTTGTAGCTAATTGTGGCATTCTTTTTCTTTCTCTCTGTCTGACGGTGGGCTATCTCGCGTCATTAGTCTGCTTATTATTTGTTCAACGTCCAACAATTGGAAGTGATATCTAGTCGCGGACCAGCCCGCGGTGAGCTGACAGCCGCAACATGCATTGTCTGTTCGACTATGAAGTGGTGCGATAGATATTCAGACGACTCGATCGCTGCACGCTGTGACGCGAAGTTCGACTCAGGTTAGTGCCAATTTACTTGTACAATTTTAATAAGTAAAAAAAAATATATATATATATATTGGTTCATGTAGAATATCATGACCCATATGCCTGGGTCTTCCACCCTACGTAAGCCTCTAACGTTTTGACGTACTGCCTACCTCTTGCCTTGAATCTCAGACGACTGTAAACCTGGCTGGCCAAGGCCACGAGATGGAGGGCCAATTCTTCACGGAAGCCCTCTACGATCTTGGGAAACAGCTATTGGAAAAGGCTCGAAATGGTACGATGCACCCGATTCTAACTTCGTTACTTAACTCCTAGCTCAATGAAAACTGAATTCTAAATGTATGCATAGTATTATATTTATTTATTATGACAACCACTCCCTTATTTTTGGCTCTGTGGATCCGCCGAGTCATATATAAGACGGCCGGCGACTGATGAATGTATAGATTTATTATTCGCTTGACATATATAATAAGCAGACATGTTGAGTTATGTAGGGCTTTCCCAATATTCTTTCTGGCAGCATGGTCGCTGACTCTCAACGGTATATTTCATCATCTTTCTGACACTAAGCGTAACTCAAAGAAAAACATGAACAACAACAGCGATTGAACCGGCCACAAACCAGTAGATCACAACCATGACTAGTACTGCACTAGCCACCTATAGCATACCGCCACGATGCTATAATTGCAGGTTTGTGTATATACGTACTGAGGTGTATATATGACTGATATGTGACTTTGCTTCAGGCGAAACCGAGGAGGTCCGTGTACTGATGGCTAACGGGGCTCCGTTCACAGCAGACTGGCTCGGAACATCGCCCCTTCACATGGCCGCTGCCAGTGGGCACGTCGAAACCTGCGAGGTATCTACAAATGATCTTAAAAAAATACACACATATATATATATATATCAAATGTAGAAACAAACAAGTGTTAATCAAAGCAAATTGCTTGAGCTGGACACGGTGAAGCTCGAATTGTATATATATATATATATATATATATATGTATAGCGTTTATGTGTCTAACTGCACCGTATTGGCCGGCGTACAGATCCTGCTTCGAGCGGGGTGCTCGCGGGAAGCTCGGACCAAGGTCGACAAAACACCGTTGCATCTCGCAGCCTACGAAGGTCACGTTGCGGTAGTCGAACTGTTGGTCAATTACGGAGCGTCTATGGAGGCGCGAGATATGCTTCAAATGACTCCGCTTCATTGGGCCGTTGAGAGGGGGCATATTGAGGTGAGTCGGTACGTGCGCTTACCACATTCACAGAAAAATGTTTCACATCGATGTACACTAGGGTGGAATTGCACACATTTTACCACAAAAAGAACGAGTGTTAGAACATTTGGTTAAGTGTTGTCTTGTCCGGCGCTCACATCATTTTATTGCTGGGCGTGTTTTCGCCGCTTTTACTTATACGTCTTTGGTTTAAACCAACCACTATGGAACCTGATGATCGTCGATAAGACGAAACGATCTGGGCGTCATATAGGTTCAGAGAGGGTACTGGGATTCCGTAGTTGGCACACCAACTGCATTGGGAGAAGCCCATATCGTCTTGCGCCATCTATATAAGTGTTGCATCAGTGCATTATGTACTGTTAAGTGCGGGCGTGTCCTCCCAATAAAAATAGATGATTAACGAAGATATACGTAGCACGATCAATGACGAGATCAGTTTGGGCGAATTAATGCTTATTCAAAGTTCTATGGTTGAATTTAGCTAGGCAGAATTGTTCCCCGAAAGTTGTTTATTTTGGACTTCGACCATTGGACACGAAGTTGATTGAATGATTGATATGCCGAACGACAGATATTTTAGTTCTAGCCCTTTCCACTGCAATAATGTAGAAGGGTTGGAGTGGAGAAGATAACACTTAGAGTCACAAGTTTAATTCCGGCACGATACATACCCTATGGAAGTAGCTTTTTTTAAATGTGTGTCTTTAGATTACAGTTGTTATAAATCAATCAAATAATTGCGTTTACTTAGCTCTTTAAGTCTAAGTTATATATATATATATATATATATATATATATATATATATATATATATATATATATATATATATATATATATATATATATATATATATAGTTCCAGAATTGGCTTAACAAACCTTGAGGTCTTGTAAAACTTGGTGAAAGAATAATTTCTTCTAATGGAACGAGAAGGCGGAAATGTCTTCTAAAAATTAGTAATTAGGCGTGAAATATAAGAAAGGGCTAAAATATAAGAATTGCAAAGGGTTTAATTTCTTGGAAATTATCTTCAACAATTATCTACAACAGTTGTTCTGCTTTGAGCTAACGTAGAATACAATTCAACAGATTGCAGGTCTATATAGTTTGTCGATAGGATGACTGAGACTCTTGCAATCGCAGATCTAGTGAAGATATGTCAGGATAAAGAGGATCAGGATAAAATACAACAAATTTTTTGTTCTTTCGATGCGGTCGTTTAACTTGTTAAAACATAATTTTCAATGGAGGGGGCGGTAATGTTTTGGTTTTGTTCAGGAAAGACAACGAGTTTACTAAAATTTGTTATATCGATGTGGCTGGCCAGACATAGCTTTACGAAATGTGCCATTGCGAAAGATCTAGTAGTTCGGTTGAGAAACTGGATATACCAAAATCAACCGCTAACGCCCTTCCTCTGATAACATAGAACTCTACAGGATTTCGACATCGGAGGGCGGGGGAATACGGCTACGGTAATCATATTACGAAGCGAACCACTATCTATTTGGCATCAGAATGAACCCCAAGAAATGCGCATTTTTCTGATTATGTTTGTCTTTTGAGCGTACTGGCAGCATTTTAAGCATTTGAACATGAACATAAAAAGTGAGGCATCACATGATCTCGATTTTTGCAACCTCCAAATACCGTTATTCTTTTTTCGCTGAATTTTAGACGAAGTTGATTTGTTTTCGAACACGCTGGTATGTTTTCTATCGAATCACTAAATCTCTCCCAAGCTGATCTTGTGCCACTGTCCTTCCTAAGCAAAACATTTCCACCCCCATCTCATTGGAAATTTTTTTAACAAAAAGGAGTTCGACGACCCCTTAAACGGCGCCAATTCTGGCATTCCTTAAATGGCACCAATATATATATATATATATATATATATATATATATAAGCAGAAAATGCTGTCTTCTGTCTACTTAGTAGAGGGTCCCACCGAGTACAACCGAATGGCTTTCAACAACGTAAGGTTTGTTTTAAAAATAAAGAAAACCTCGGCACCAGCCAACCGCCGTTCAAACAGTTACACTCCGCAACCTACGACGTCTCACGTCGTTCACAGGACGTCTTCTCCGCCACCCGACCTTTTCGGGAGCAAACACCAAAGTGCACATTGCAGCATATTCGCTGAGCATCCTTCTCTTCCTTTAAGGCCGGTTGCCCTTCCCCCTTTTCTGATTATTCCCCGACTTCCACTGACACTGTTGTCTGCTCAAAATTGGCAGAGACACGACAAAGTAGCTATACAAAGGCGAGGCGAAAGAGAACGTCTACAACTTTCAGGAGATCAACTGGTACTAATGAATATATGAAAATAGAGCAAGCCGTTGTTTTGAATAGTTCTTGATTATAAGTATAGAAATGAGTAGAATCAGAATCTCACATGTATATATATATATATATATATATATATGTCGCCGGGAAGATATATACCTTGCTTTTTTAAACAAGAAGTTTTGCGAAAAGGGCTAGATTATGGTAGGTTTGTGCAACCGCGTGCTTGGCATGGCCTTTTTTTAATCCTAGTTTAGTTCTTCGGCTCATGTTCGGCATTATGCTGTAACGTGCTGCAACAAGATCAGCTTCTGTATTCGTCTAATTGATAGTCTGCTTTTCCCCCAGGTTGTTCGTACCTTGCTGCAGTTCGGTGCCTCCCAAGAGTCGCTTTCAAAGTTCGAACTCACCCCGATGGACATTTCACTGCAGAACGGGCGCAAAGACATCATCGAGCTTTTGCAGGAGTACCTCGTCACTCCAGCCACCCTGAACAGCGCTGTCGCCTCAATATTTACTCCGCCAGCAGGAAGCGGCAAACAGGCGCCCTCAGCAGTAACGCAAGAGGCTGATACCGAAAAACCAGTTACGATCACGATGGGCCCTCGGCACTCCGCAGAGGGTGGTGTGGCCGTTCGTAAAGTGCTAGGCAGCAACAAACTGGTCAATATCTCCGGTCAGGTGAGCAAGCCCTTACCATGTCGTATGGCTAGAGACATGTCAGAGCACCACCTACTACTTCATACCGTTTTAGCTACAACCGAAGCTTTCGGTTACGTTCCTCTTGTAGATTTGCTAAGCATGCTAAATATTGGCTCGCTCGTATAGTAAGTATATCGTGTTCGTACAGTTTTCTACACTACTTGCACATCATTTTATCAATTTTTAACCGATGGATGTTGACCACTATAGGCCGGGTGAAGCTATGCTTGTTTCTTGTTCGATTTTCTCTGTACTGCATAGCTAGCTGCGTCAATCGCTGTGCATATATGATATTTTGCTAGCAATACTTTCCGTTACAGAGGATCGTGCAGGTCGACAAGCCGCTACCGTCTGGAAGGACAAACGGTCGACCTGCTACAACAGCATCAACGACAAGGACGGCAAACTTCAGCAGCGACAACATCGACTCCACCCGAGAAAGACTCGGTACTGAGCGCGCTTGAGGCGCTCGAGCAGGCGGCTGGAAGTGCAGCGGTCGGAGAGGCCGCACTTCAATTGCTAGCCCAGGCACAGGGTATTCGCGCATCAGAGGGCGGACTTCAGGACGATGGAAGTCTCGTGACGAACGCCATCGAGTGTGGACAAACCATTCAGCTGAGTCATATCGGTCGGCTAGCGCTCGTCAACGCAGCGGCAAATGCCAACGCCTCTGCCGAAAAGGTGCCAATGCCTTCTTTTTATTTGTATATATATATATAACTGCTTTAGTATTGCATTTTTAGACGCCGTTGGCAACACTACGTTATAGAGATAGAGCCATCTGCACTCCATAAACACTACGTTTCTCTCTCTCTCTCTTGTGAGTCCATTTGTTTGCTGTGTGAGGTTTGCTGTTTGTGGTCTGGGTCACCATAATACTGCACCGAAATGATGCCAGAGCGCTGGCCCGAATCTCGTCTAAATAATCTCTTTGTATTTATTTCCTGTACGTCAATGTGTACGCTGTGTGGGCGAGTCTGCGTCATATTCTTCACAATATCTATGGATGGATAAATTTATTATTCGCTTGACATGTATGCCTACTTACACGGTCACTCGAATCAGAAGATGCGACATGGTCGCTTAGAAGATAATTCGCAAAAAATGAAGTTCTTTATTAGCTTTCACGCCAAATACTTTAAATCATTACCCTACGACCGCTCACAGCGCTCAAAACTAACATATTCAGGCAAATGCGCATTTCATGATCACTATGGTACCAATGCCAAATTTATTTCAATGCGAACTGTGGTTGCGGAGTAATTAAGATTTTTCGGCGGGCATGTCGAGATTAAGTGCATGTAAAATGACTGTGTAGTGACGTCACTACCGCCGACGTGTCGCGCGATAGCCGCAACGTCGCCACACATTTTAAATGCATTTAATCTCGACATGCCCGCCGAAATTTTTTAATCATTCCGCAATCACAGCTTCCATTGACATAGAGTTGACACCAATTTTTCGAATTCTCTTCTAAGTGACCAGTCGCATCTCCTGAACAGCCTTATCTGTTCTTCGGAGGAAGCAGAATTTTCTCACGAACACGTGGGCTTAGTTTCTGTCTAGGAGTTTCTGTCTGATTGTCTCGCAACAGCACATCTTATGCTCTTATGTCGGGAAAAAAACGCCAGTGTCACAAATTGTAGTAATTTAATTTTTCATTCTGAAACAAGACTTCTTAGAGACCATGTTCCATTGGAAAAATATTTGCTTTAACGAGCTCTACCATTCTTATCGATTATCAAAAATTTTCCAAACATCCTGTGTATATATATATATATATATATTTTAAATAATTTAAGTATTTCTTCAAAAGTAATCTCCAGAGGCTTGAACATAATTATCCCATTTTGTACCAGCCGAAGGAATCCCTGTGACTTTTTAGACTAGGGAGCTGGTGTGCTAATAATGGTTTTAAGTTGGTGTCACCGGTTTGATTCTTGTTGTTGATTGAATTTTTCTTGAGCGATGGTCACTGAGAAAAGATGACAAACCATACCGTTGACAGCCGGCCACCATGTTGCTACAAGGACTCTTGGGGGAAACTCGATACATTCCTAGATACGTCCGCTTATGCTGCGCTCTAGGCGCTCTTGATAAAAAAAAAGAGAGTCCAGCGTCGAGCCCGGTGGCGTGGTGCATTCGCCTGCGCCTTGCGATCGGTGGAGACACATGCGTGTATGGGTTCGAACCCCGCCGTTTTAAATTTGTATTTATGAGCATAAATCCATATCTACACATAATTAAGTTTGTGTATACTTTTTCATGCGTACGACCTGTGCATGTCGTATATGTGTGCTCTAATGACGCCGGACACCAGGGCCAACAGATAATCATCGTTAATTCCGCCGAAGACGACGACCGCGGTCAGTTTACAGCGACAGTTGGAAGAAATGAGAAAGAAGGTGACCGGTTAAAGAGAGCATTGGAAGAGAAGGTAAGCCATCGAAATAGGCCGGCCGATGCCTGCTACATATTTAATGCCGAAGATGATGATAATGTGGTGTATGTGATGTACATGTGTACAACAGGTAGCGGGCACCTATCAAGATTTAGTATCGAATCGAGCCTGATCATTTCATAGTCTTACACCGTAGCTGCAGCTTGTGTAGATCCTGATCTGCTATGTCCATATATATAGCAGACCGTTCTATCGTTTTGAGCACTACTAAACCGGAGGCCTTAAAGGACTAAACCTTAAGACTCTGTGGTGGTGGGTTAGTCAAAGCAGCTCAGTATGGTTGATGTTTGCCACGAAAACACGCGTAGAAAATATATTACGTGTAAATAAAAACGGAAAACGGAAAATATATTGACGCCATCGCTACAAAGCTTTAGTATGCGTTACATTATGTGTCTGAAAATTACAGCGAAAGAGATGCGCGGAGGATTACAGGCATACGGCTCTGCAGTTATCCGAAGAAGTCGAAATTTTACCGGATGACGAGTCTGATGTCTTTGACCGCTCACGACGAAATTACTTCAGGGCGAGC
>QVRM01000227.1:0-84648 GCA_003439945.1 Dermanyssus gallinae | reverse complement strand
ACCGTCGCACAGAGGTCTTCTTTATTGGAGATTTGCGCCAACCGTCGAAACTGTTGCACAAAAACACGCACACACACATATATATATATATATATATATATATATGCACAGGGCGTAATACTTTGTTGTAGATGCATAACCAGTTGTGCAACAGACCCTGTTTCTGTCTTTCTCTCGCTCTCTCTCTCTGCTTTGTCTCTGCCGTGAGAATTCTATGTCGTGGTATCGGCGGTGTGTATAACGCTGACCGACGATTCCGGTCAGCTACTGTCACGCTGTTATCAAAGCTAGGCAAGTGCGTAGGTCTCTTGTTACGAATACCAGATCGCCACAAGAGACATGACGTGTATTCGTGCATTCGGCCAGTTGGTCTGCTGGTTGGTTGGTTGGTGGCCGATCGCTCGCTCGATCGAGCGATGGATAAATGATTGATGAATAAATAGGACGGATGGATCAGTGTGTCGAATAATCATCAATCAATCAATCAATTCAGATATAGCACACCTGTCGACGCCGGTTACTTTCTGACATCGACGCCGGGACGAATACAGGACAGGTCAGCGGATAGATACGTGAAAAGAACGAAGAGCTTCAAAATTTAAGGGAGAAGGAGAACATGGAGGAGAGATGAGTGGTTGAGGGAGAGAGAGAGAGAGACAAAGAGGTAGCTATGCTATGATATAGATATATATATATATATATATATATTCGCATATACTCGCATCCACGTTCGCAGGAAACCCAAATGTTGTGGTCCGACCGTGACTGATTGAATACTTTGAATAAATAATAATAAAAAAAAATATATATATATATACTCTCCTATATATACATATATATTTATATATATATATACATATATATATATATATATATAAATATTTGTTTCACTGGGAGGAAGAAATTTATTTTTTGTACGTTACATTATGTTTGTGGGACACATATTACAAAAGATAGCTAAGCCAGTGTGTCTAGCGGGTATGTATTGTGACTATCACGTGTCCCCCTCGTCTAGGCTAGGCCGAGACCACTTCAGAAGCGTGCCCCGAACGGAGACCGCGTTTGCACGTTGTATGTCGAGATCCAGACGTTGTTTAAAAAAGGACGGACGCTCTGTTATCACCGGTTGGACTGATCTAACAAAGTGCCTACTTGCGGATCAGCTGTTGGTCCGAACACCAGGTCCGAGCACCCAAGGTCTCAAACGCAAGTGGTCAGAACTTGTGGGGATACCCAATTGATGAGTATTTTCTTAGCTTGCTGGTCTCCGCGTGGTGCGCTGCATAACCGGCTTCGGATGCGCCGCCACCGACCATATATAAATATATGGTATATATTTATAATATATATAAATATATATATATATATATATATACATATGTATATATAATTTTTTATTGTATATGTCTGTCGTTGTTGTTGTGGATGTTGTTGTCACGCGATTGATGATTGTGAAGCTCTTGCGTGACACTCTCTATCTCTCTCTCTCCTGGTCTCGTGTCGACTAGTTACAACGAGTGGGCCGGTCTTCGAGCAGGATAGCAGCAACACACGGTGGAACAGCGCTACAGCACCAGCCGCAATTCTAGACTAGCAATAGTAAAGCATGTGCTGCAGCAGCAGCGGGTACATTAACAGAACCGCGGCGGCGGCAACAACAACAACAACAACAGGAAGAAGTGAAAGTAGAACTAATAGAAGATTAACTAGACGGGGGAGAAGAAGGGCACGGAGAAAAGAAGATATCGTTACCATTAAACGAAACAGAGTAGAATGCAAAAGAAGATGCAAATAGAAAAAAAACAGACATGCAGTTAAAAGATTGTTGAAAAATAAAGTATTGGCGACAACAATCTCCAACGTCGATGGCGGTAATGATAATGATGATATTGACGATCTTTGCAGCAAAAGAAGAAGTGAAGAACAGAAAGCGAAAAAGAAATGAAAAATACTTAATGAGTGATACAACAAAAAAAGGATGGGAAAACCAACTCGTCGTCACAGTGATAGACGATAAGAAGGTAGCCGAAAAAAAGTAAGTGAGGAGTATTTACATGAAAGTGCAGAAGAGACGTAAAGATGATCAAAAAGAAAGGAGAGGCGTCGAAGCAAAACAAAAGGAAACTGAATAATGTAAAAAAGAAAGTTTGCGATGATGATGGGCTGGGATTTAAACGAAATTTTAACGCACATCAAATTATTGCGTGACGTCAAAAAAAATACTGATAAATGTGCAAAAAATGTGGCGACACGCGCACGACTGTCGAGAACAAAGTGCTAAGAAAAAGAATGCAAATATGGTATACAAATAAGAAAATAAACATAAAGAAAAGAACCAAAAGAGAGAAGAAAATAACAGGAAACAAACGAACTGATAGAAGATGACGTGGCGACAGCGATCATAATTATGATGAACACGAACAAGTAGAAGAAAGTGTACAAGATCTAGAAGACAAAGATAAAAATGAGGAAGAAAGAAATGTCGACGAAGAGAATGAAAAGCAAGACGGAAGGCGGAGAAGGCAAAGACAACCAAGAAAAAAGTTCTGTTTGTTCGCCAGAAAAATAGATAAATTCATAGATTAAACAGAGATGGATATATATATATATATATATATATATATATATATATATATATATATATATATTATTATAATGAATACATAGATAACTAAATTGAAAGATTAGCAGGATTATGGAACGATAGGGACTAAGACATAGACGAGCTCACATGCTAAGGCAAACACATTCGCTTCCTTGGAGCACAAAACTTACTAACCGTAAGCACACAGGTTATGTGTTTTATGTATCGTATGTGGTCAGTATGTGGTCAGTGATGGTGTCGGCGGCGCGTAAAACGGATTTACGCTTTCTAAACGAGTCCACACACAGGTTGACTGACCTAGTGATGGTCGAATGGGACGACAGACGGGATGATCTTACATAGATGGGCAAGCAAAAAACAAAAATAAGTAGATAACAAAGCTGCTGGTGGTAACAACCGCCTAGAGATTAGCATTAGCCACGAGACCACCGTCTGGCCGCCCAATGCCATCCGACCATTGCGACTTCATCGCCCCCCCCCCCCCCCCCCCCGCTCCCCTAGCACGACTTCAATACTTCATTGAGCTACTAACTGCGGTCCTCACTGCCGCTGCTGCTGCTGTACAGCTAAGCAGCGCCCTCGCAATCATAAAGTCATCGCACGCCTCAACCTGCCTTCTTTAATCCGACTAAATCTCGTACAGTTCTGGTAATCGTCGCTGTTGTTGTGGCTGCTGGTGCCGCTGCTGTTGATGCTATAGGATATTGTTCTCTAGTGGGTGTTATTTGCTGTCTTTATTACTCTGCGTTATGATATCATTGTTGTTGCTCCTGATGTTGTTGTTGCTTCTTTATTGGGTATTGTTCTCGTTACGTGTTGTTTGCTAGTACTCTGCCCTATATCATTGTTGTTGTTGTTGTTTTTTTAAGTGCGTTTTATTGATAGCATGTGCGATGACCATGACTTTATTTGTTTTTCCGTAAGACTAATGCTCGTCTACGGTTTTGCACTGATACATAAACACATTTTGTTGTTGTTTTGTTGTTGTTGTTGGTGTTGTTGTTGTAGCTGCTGTTGTTATATTTTATTGTTGTCATTGCTAATGCTGTCCTGATCACCGTTAGCATTGTTACCGATATCACGACTGCCTGATACGGCGATTCGTTAGCTAAGTTTGTCCGCCTGCTACTACGATGGTAATGGTGACGATGACATTGAGACAGCTATTAGCTTTTACAGTGCGCGGCGTGGTACTAGAGGGAGTTCGTGGGGCCGCCAGTGTCAGGTTTTCCTTTACCGGGCTGTCATCGCCGACTTTCAACTCCATGCCGATCGAAAATTTATTTGAGCGATGCTTTAACGGAATAGATGATAAACCTTATACCGCTGCTGATATGTCACGCATGCCTCCAAAGACGTTGCCCAGGAAGCTATATCCAATGTTGTTTGTGTCAGCCCGTGCGTGGTGCAGCTCTGCGCCTCGCGACGAGAGACATAGGTGCCGGGTTCGAGCCCCGTTGACGATTTGTTTAAGCGAAGAATGCGAGAAGTCCGATACGTAAATGGCTGAGAGTAACCGCAAAGGAATGTATTGTGTTGTCCATCCCTCGGGCTCATGAAGATATGCTGCCTCACGGCGATCTCAAGTCCATAGCGGACGGACAACAGTCTAAAATTTAAAAACAAAGGTGTTAGCGGTCTGCGTCCGCTGGACTGCAATTACAAACAACCTCACCCCACTACTGCGCATCGCCGTGCCCTCGCCCGTATTCGTGCCGGGCAGTTTGACTAGCTTCTGCTGCTGCTGCTGCTGCTGCCGCTGATAGTGTCAGTCATCGGCTGACGTCGATGACGAAAATCATTTCTGCCACCTTAGCGTCCAGCGGGCCCGCGTCATGAACCGGGCCAACACAACCCACTCAGCCTCTGACCCCCAAGGACGTCACGCAGACAGATCCCCAACAGCAAAAACGTAGCACGGGTGTCAACGGGGCAGTTTTTCGGTTCCTATTACAGTCCCGTATGGGAATCACAGGAAACAACAGCAACAACAGCAACAATAAAAACAAACCAATAACAGCAACAACAACAACAACAACAACGGCTAAAACAACAGCAGCGCTTCACGCGACAACGGCAGCCCTGCAGTGTCTTGTATGCCTATATCTCCCGCACCGCAGTATTGCCGTTACAAAGCACTGTTTAGTTTCGCTGTTTTCCAGCCAGCTGTACCGAAGAGGCAGACAAGACGTTTAACACACAAAAAATCGCCACCGAATGGCCATCTCGAATTGAGCCATTACAAAATACCATCCCAAAATATTCTAACCGTATTGCAAGTAAGACTGAGAAGAAGAAGAAGAAGAAGAAGAAGGAGCAACCTTACAATTAGGCACATTCAATCTGATTTGTGTGTGTTATGAGCCCGTTGCGGTATGATGTTGTGGTAATATGCGCGCCGACACAGCTAAGATCTCCACAGCTAAGAAAGCACAAAACGACGGCGATGACGATGGGAGCCGAGTAGACCACTTTACCTGAGAGTGTGCGTTATATAGTGTTCTGTTAGTAGTAGCCAAGCCGTTTAGTGCCAATATACAAAAGCCGAGCAGTTGGCTCGAAAACGAACTCGAGAACATCAAAAAGGCGTGGCTGGCTCTGTGTGAAGCGCGTGTGTAAACTAGCAATAGCAATTAACAATTTAGTTCAAGCTAAATGATCTTGACGACTAACATGACAGAGCCAGCGCACAGATGTTTACTATGACTGTGACACCAACACGCACACACATACACACACACGTCTCGGAAGAGAACCGTGGTGGCAATAAGGGGTAAAGCAAGATTTTTACAATAGGAACTACTACGACACAATAGGGCACGACCAAAATTAGGCCATAAACAAAACCATTTATACAGTAGCGTGAGTGCAGGTTTTCAGTTGAACATGCATTTGTTGTTGTTGTTTAGTTAAGCCTACAAAAAGTATTCATTCAGCATGCTGTCAGTACTTCGGTTCACAACTGAGAGCTGAATTCCACCTGAACAGCTAGCGCACGCACCGGTCTAAAACCAGCAGCCATGCATACCAGGACCCTACCATAGAATGCTCGATAATCGGCTTCGCTATGGTTAGTCCTGTTGAATCTCGTTCGTTGAGCTGATTTTTCCTGATTTTTTTTTCTACTTCTGCTGCTGCTGCAATCTACGGCTACATGCAAAAGAGCTTTGCAAGGAAATTATTGGGCCTGACTTTGTTTTTCTATGACTTGCTCAAGAGGATATCCTTTAAGCAAGTCATAGAAAGGTTGGCGCCCGTTACCAACCCTACACCTTTGTCCGACAGATAACAATTGAGGTTCAGGAAATGTATGGGCACACGTGACGTCATTCATGTTCTGCAGTCGCCTAGTAAGCAAACTGTGACGAAACGTGAGATGGGGGGGGGGTTGCACCTGCATGCTGTGATAATGAACTGTGTTAATCCATTCGCTAAAGTTCCTCGACATCTTTTCGTTGTGATAGACTTTTAGTCGAGTCGGCCTCAATGGACATATACTAGTAAGTAATATCAATTTTTTTCTTTGATGATAATATACGGTTAGTTAATGAACAGAGATGAGAGCTTGATGTTAAGCAAAACGGGGGGGATCCTTTTTTACACTCCTAATCTCTGATTTCGTCTGTCATGTTGTGAAAATCATTAATACACTGATGTGGCGAGCTCCAGGAGGTTCGCACACGCGTTTCTGGGCGTGGGATTTTGGCTTCACTACATGGTGATGTGCGTTACAGCTTATATAGGCCACGTTGTGAGCTCGGGCCCTGCGGATATCTATGCATGAGTTGGCAACGTCAGAAGGCTTAGCTCAGTTAGCGCCGCAGTGAATTTTTATTGTTAAGAAGCTCTCCAAATCGACGTATGGTCTAGGTAGACGGGAAGAATTCTGATTCCCTCAAGAGGTGCTTAACACTTTGCGTGAAGCGGGCCTTGTGTTTTCTCAACAGGACTAGAATCTGGTGTGTATACATCCTGTCATCGGCTATCCGCCAATAGTAAAGGTCTTTCGGCTTAGACTACGCGTGCTTTCAACGTCTTCACTGAGCCAGATTCTGGCAAGGTGGGTGGGAGGGAGCGAAGTCGGTGACAGTAGTAGCGGTGGACATTAAGCCACTGTACATGTTTCTCTCTCCACCAAGATTGCGATGGCCGCCACGCCTATACTAAGTGCATTGTGCGCAGCTTTCACCATCTCGTGAAGTCAATTTCACGAATATTGCAAGCCTCAGTGCCCTTGTAGGCTTTGCGCGCAAATTTGCGCAAAACACTACCGGGCCAGCTACCCGACGCTTCAGAGAAGGTGACCGCATTGTCATTGACCCCCCCCCCCAGGTGGGATGATAGCCTCAAATGCATATATGTACGTCTTAACAAGATTATCAGTTGTCTCAAATACTCACTCTAAGTGCTGAAAAGATTCAATGTATTTAATACCATCGTCACGAGGAGGCAGTTCTCTTAGTAGAAACAAAAAGTAGCGTGCAGCTACTGCACTAGGAAGCAGCACCGCGTGCATTTATCCATGTCCGTGAAGCAGTGGATATGAATGACATGCACGAGAAACATTCAACAACCCTTGACGACACGAAGGCATTGTAGGCGCATCCAAGTGCGTTACGCAAGCGACGGTGAGCATTTTCAATGACAGCCACTAAAGGTTTTGCAAACAAGTAATACTTGAGCAAGTGCTATATATATATACAGATATATATATATATATATATATATATATATATATATATATATATATATATATACAGATATATATATATATATATATATATATATATATATATATATATAAATATATAAATATATAAATATTTAAATATATAAATATATATAGATCATTGAATTGCCCCTTATAGCGGTATTCGTTAACCTCCAGAAAGTTTTCGATGCAGTAAGCCGGTAAAAACTAGTCAAGGCCGAAAAGATGCGATTTCTCGCTCCGGGGTCGCTATCTTTGTGGGTACCCCCAGCTCTCCTTCGTCCCCAGTTGTCACCACTTTCTCCCTATTGCACGCCATTCGCATTGTCCCCCCCCCCCCCCCGTTGAAACGACGCGAACTACACAACAACGATTACCAGTAATAGATGCAGCTTTTGCTGCGTCAGTATCGCGACAATCGGCCAAAGCTTCTGTCAGGCTGGCTTTGGTACGTTTGCGCTATTGGCCACTACTGCAGCTACTGTAAGATACCTGTCGTACAATCGTACTATTTCTCATGCCTACTACTACAACTGCATAATAAGGGACCTAATCTGCTATTTGCTATCTGGTCACTTTTGTCGTTGGCTCGTTGACAACAACGTGAAAAAAAAAAGACAACAACAGCACCAGAAATAAGAGCAGCAGCTACAAAAGTAGCTGTAATACAAAAAAAAATACTTGGAAATGTTGAGCTGGACGTACTACAGGTATAATGAGCTCATCACGCCCGCTTTGTTCGTTAAAGGAGCATTGCTCTATTTAAGGATAAGAGCTGGCCAATTAGACGTTCTGCGTTTGTTCATGAGACGACCATAGAAAAACTTCCAGTTACCAAACTAATTGCCTAAATCATCATCATCATCATCATATTTATTTCACTCATAATTATTATGCATAATACATTTTATTTTATTTAATTAATTGCCTAAATACTAAAATGGAAAACATTTTTTAAGGAAGTTGTTTTTAAAACTATCGCCTACATACACAAAACGTGCGTCGTGACTTGATACGTTTATATATTCATACTTCCAGGACAGTGCGGCCGTTGGCTGATGGCAGCGGTGTGGGCTATACGGCCAAGAAGCAAACGACGCCATACCCACGCCGTTGCCACTCAAGCGCTCTCAGAAGTGATGGGCTCTTTTTAAACTCTGGAGTTCCTCTTTATCCGCAACGAAACGCCTCGAGTCTCCTAAAAGAAACGTCTACTTAGCGAGTCGCTGTTTTCGTCCGGTAGAGCTGACGAATTCTGTGGCTAACGAAGGCCGTGGCTGCTGAGATATTCTGCCTGACGAAGCGCTTGCTACAGGCAGGCTTTCAATTACTCCGTATCGATTGGCTTTTTCTGTGTTAACATTTCCAGCGGCGAAAATGGTCGAACCGATTGCACTCTGTGTGCACCTTCGTAACTAACATTGTATCCGCTAAAGCAAGCTCTAGTCCGTAGAGGATAGACTTACACAACCTTGTCTTGGCGGACATTCCGCTTTGCCATTCCGGTAGCTGAGACGATACAGAACGTAGAGGCCACTGTTAACTTCTATCGCGAATGAGATTGCAGAGGCTCGCCGCATCTATAAGAATCACCGAAACTTCTCATCTGAAGGCAGTCAGTTGGTGCTCGAAGCAGAGCCAGTGGCCATGCTGTCACATGAACTGTTAAAGGAAATTCTAGATATCGCAACATGTACTGCCCTCTGAGCATTGAAGATATGTCTCTCGGTGATTCCAAGTCCCCAGGGGAGGGAAGCTGGTCTAGGTTCAAAAACAACCTCCTTAAAAGTGTTTTCAAATCTAGTTTCCTAAGCAATGCTTATTAACTCCTTAACTGTTGTCGAACAAACAGAACTAATACAATCAGTAGTGGAGTCAGCAGTGGCGTTTGTCTAACACTAAACCGTCTGAATTCGCAAATCTAAGTACAATCACAATTCCGCAGTTTGATTAACCGAACAGTTTGCCAAAAAATTCAAAGTTTGCAAGTATCTTCCGACATTAAACATGTTTCAAAGAACGTATTTCAGACTGTTGGTTTTATTTCTATTATTTAGACATTCATCATGTTCGTTCTATGTGCGACGATAAATAATCGCCCTTGTGGCCGCCACACATAGGCCATTAGGCGATTTGCAACGATATGCAAACATTCCTCTGAAGAAGAAACAAACAAAAAAATAAAACAAATAAATCGTGCACGAGTGCACGAGTTCTATCAACAAGTATCGACGTATTGCGAGGTAGATCCAAACGGCTACCTATCATCTCCTCAGAGGATTTCGAAAGAGGAGGTTTCCAGAGAGCAGCGGCGGCGGCTCGAAGCTGACTATAGCCGGTGGCCGGTCAGTCAAATTGTTAGAGACCGCTCTATGAGTTGAGCCGCAGACCCATCGATCGATGTCGATTGATAAGTCGGTAGGCGCTGGGCCACCAGTAACCGTTATCGGTGGCTGGCTTTATTGTCAGACGTGCTAAACCGTTGCGTTCGCTGGCAGCAGTAGCTGTAGTAGTAATCGTAGTCGTTGTAGTAGGAATAGAAGTAGTCGTTGTAGTAGGAATAGAAGTAGTCGTGGTAAGTAGTGGCATCCCAGTCACGCATGTTTACCGCAACCGTTGCACCGCTGTACGCACCACCATCCACCGCCCACAGCGCGTACAGAAGACGACCGTTACTGGTCGTCAGCTGCAGTCTCAGTTCAGTGTAATGACCGTTGTATTAGTAGTAGTAGTAGTAGTAGTGGTAGTAGTAATAGTAGTAGTAGTAGTAGTGGTAGTAGTAATACTTTTAGTAGTAGTGGTAGTAGTAATAGTAGTAATTTTGTTATGAAGCAATGCGAAAAGCAGTCCTGTGGACTTTAAATCTTAGCTGAGTGTCAGTCCGAAAAGTTTTTTTTTAGTAGTAATCGTAGTAGTAGTAGTGTGATAGTCATAATAATTGTTCAGCAATAATAATAGCTTATGAGAAGCTCACTCACACCAGTGCTCGTTGTTGGTGTTGTCTCTCGGATTTAGCCTCCAGGCCTCCAGACGTTTAGGCAGACGAGTATTATTATTATTATTATTACCGGTCGTCCCCATCGTCATCGCCGTATCTAACAACTATTAAAAACGTGGTGTTGTTACTGGAAAATTAACGAAGCCACGAATTGCTATGCGCCATTACCACACGCCAGCGTACAGCGTATCACCCACTGTGCACTTACACTTATGATAGCATGCGTGTGTACTAAATGTCTGTAGTCTTAAATGTTTCTGTTTGGCTGACCTTCAGTCAACATTACATAACGTGCACGTAATTGCTTTTGCATTGCTTCGTAACGACGGACACCCTATACGTACAATAGATATGCAATGGCGCGGCGATCAAACGAACGCGCCCAACTTCTAAGTATGTATGTGTCTCCTCCGGTCGGACGCGAGACGCACGCGAATGCACCTAATACTTTTCGGGCTAAGCCTCGGCCAAGATTTAACGTCCACGGGACTGCTTTCCGCAAAGCTTCATAGACGGACGGACCCCCGTAAATACAAACGTGCAATGCAGGTGGGGCTCGAACCTGCGCACCTACCATGCCACTACCGGGCTCGACGTACTGTCGTCTTGCACTATATATATATATATATATATATATATATATATATATATATACATACTTTTCCACGTCTGTCGTCTTGCACTATATATATATATATATATATATATATATATATATTGTGCATATGCTCAAACGAATCCGAACAGAATAAACGCTTCTCCGCCTTCTACTCCACTGCGTACAAACTAGAATACGTCGTTCGTTGGGCTGGTCAGCCAGCGAGCCAGCCCAGACTGGCTAGACCAATTACTCAACTAGTTCAAAGTCAGAGAATCAGTTTGTCAGTCGCCTTGATCTATGTATGGATCGAACGACAGATCGGTACAACTCGGTCGATTGATGATAGGTCGGTAGGCGCTGGCCCTCCGGTAACCGTTATCTGCCGTGACTGGCTGGCTCGCTGGCTTCATTGTCGGACGTGCTAAAACCGTTGCGCTTGCTGGTTGAGTGAACATTATCACCGTGCGTCTTCTTCATCATCGTCGTCGTCGTCGTCGTCGTTGTCGTCGTGGTCGTTATTGTAGTTCCTTTTCCGTCCTCTTTTCTGTTCTCTGTCGTGTTCAGTTGTATGAGTCGCCCGACACTCGAGCGGGTGTCGTTTCTGGTTGTGCTTGTACTTCTGCTTCTGCTCCTGCTTGTACTTCTGCTTCTTTCTGCTGTACTTCTGCTCTGCTTGTACTTCTTTCTGCTTGTACTTCTGCTTCTTTCTGCTGTACTTCTGCTCCTGCTTGTACTCTGCTTACTTCTCTTCTGCTCCTGCTTGTACTTCTGCTCCTGCTTGTACTTCTGCTCCTGCTTGTACTTCTGCTCCTGCTTGTACTTCTGCTCCTGCTTGTACTTCTGCTCCTGCTTGTACTTCTGCTCCTGCTTGTACTTCTGCTCCTGCTTGTACTTCTGCTCCTGCTTGTACTTCTGCTCCTGCTTGTACTTCTGCTCCTGCTTGTACTTCTGCTCCTGCTTGTACTTCTGCTCCTGCTTGTACTTCTGCTCCTGCTTGTACTTCTGCTCCTGCTTGTACTTCTGCTCCTGCTTGTACTTCTGCTCCTGCTTGTACTTCTGCTCCTGCTTGTACTTCTGCTCCTGCTTGTACTTCTGCTCCTGCTTGTACTTCTGCTCCTGCTTGTACTTCTGCTCCTGCTTGTACTTCTGCTCCTGCTTGTACTTCTGCTCCTTGTACTTCTGCTCCTGCTTGTACTTCTGCTCCTGCTTGTACTTCTGCTCCTGCTTGTGCTTCTGTTCTTCTTCGGCTGTTTCGGCTACTTCTGCTGCTCTGGTCGTGCTGCTGCTGTTGCTGTTGCTGCTGTAAGTCGCATGTTGAGCTGACCGTAGCCCGAATAATAGTAGTAGTAGTAGTAGTAGTAGTCGTAATGGTAGCATCCCAGTCACGCACGCTTGCAACCGTTGCACCGCTGTACGCGCCACCGCTACCGCCCACAGCGCGTACAGAAGACGACCGTTACTGGCTGCCTGCTGCGGTCCCCGTTCAGCGTAATAACGGTTGCCGTTGTTGTAGTCGTAGTAATTGTAGTAGTAGTAGTAGTAGTAGTAGTAGTAAAGATGTTTTTTTAGTAGTAGTAGTAGTAGTAGTAAAGATGTCGAGCCCGGTGGCTTGGTGGCTTTGGAGTCTGCGCCTCGCAATCGGAGAAGACACTAAATAGGTGCGCGGGTTCGAGCCCCACCGTTGTTGCACCGGTTTGTATTTATGGGGGCCGTCCGTCTATGAAGCAATGTGAAAAAAAAACAGTTCCGTGGACAACGTTAAATCTTGGCTGAGGGTCAGCCCGAAAACCTAACTTTTAGTAGTAATAGTAGTAGTAGTAGTAGTAGTAATAATAATAATTGTAGCAGTAGTTGGCGTGATGACACCCGGCGATTCCAAGCTCGTACCGGACGGAGGCGGTGCTGTTAATCCGTTGGCTCGTAGTGATTTTACATTGTACACGCCACATGTGCAAGCAACGGTTACAGAGCAGTGCTAGAGGATATCCTCGCCGCTCTAGTAGGCGCTACAGTCAGACGGGGGCACAGCGGTGGCGCGGGGGCTGGTCGCAGGGCTTGCTGCTGCTGCTGCTGCGGGGGTAGCTGTAGTTGTCATAACCGTAATAATAATCGTCATTATCATCATAAGAGTCGTAGTGGTAGAAGTGATGTTTACAAACACAGTCCTTGTCGCCTTATCTCCTACTGCATTGTTGTTGCTTTTGTTGTTGCAGTTGTAGTTGTTGTTTTTTTATTGTTGCGGTCATTGCTGTTGTTCTGGTCGTTGTGGCTGCTTGCGCACAGCTACATACAGAATGTTGAGTGACAACTGCTTACATCATCAAAAGCGAACAAAGACAACACATAAGCGAGCCCTTTTCCCTGTACAATTATCCAACGCATGAAGAATTCATAGGAAGAATGCTCGTCTAGAGCGGAAAAAAAGACACGTTAGTTCGCACGCGGAACGCGCACAACATAGTAAATGGCGATCTTGCGTCGGTGTATTTTCGGCATATTCTGTAAAGCAAACTACACAACCAAATCCGTTAGTAGCAGATTTTTTTTTTCTATATACAAAGACATAATATATGTATATGTATATATATATATATATATATATACTTATATTTATTACACGGTTGTAGAAGAAACATAACCAGGTTCCGGCAGAGTCAAGGGGAAAATTAACGACCGAGTGCGCATAGCAAGGACTTACAAATTGTTGATCGACAGAGTCCAGCTATGAATTCTTTAACTATACATGGCCGTCACGACCATGTGCAGGTTTGTTGATGAGGACCTCAAGTAAAATTCCGATGTCATACAAGTCAGGCATATACTCTCTGTGGCCGGCATTAGACTTGCCCGATGACATTTGCTTCTCTTATATCTAAAGCGCAAAGATGTAGGCCGTTTTTGGTTCTTCTCTGACGTGAAATTATTCACCGTCAATGCAACAATGAATTGCATGTACGACCGCTGGCTTGTCCACGATCCAGGTGATATACCCAATATAGGGAAAACGCAAATTCCCGGCCCGCGTTTCCATTTTTAGTGTGGTATTTAGTGAAGGAGGCGCCATGCCGCCGTACTTTTTTTAGAAAAGCGAAACAGTGATAAAGAAGCTTACTTGCGTCTCCTATAAATGGAGAAAAATAGCGCTCCCGTTTCTTTCAGACAAAAAAAACGCATCTAAATATCGGTTTTCATTTAGATACGGGCTCACAGAGAAACACCTTGTATGCATATCAAAGTGTGGTCGCTAATATTACATACAGACTTCTACGGCCCACGTTTCTCTGTTCCGACATCATTTATATTTAGCTAGTTGATGAACAGGTAAAAGTGTCATGCGCCTAATTTGGGAAACATGTTTTGACTTCTCTCTAGACGGTTTTACTAGGTTTTCCTCTTGTAATTACGCTTGTAGGTATATATATATATATATATATATATATATATATAGTCCGTGTCTAAAAAAGGAATACCTTACATGCAGCTATAAGTAATTATGTAATGTGTAGTCCTATGTTTACTATACATAATCTAATCATAGCAAAGGCCCTATATCGTTTCCCGTTGAATTATCTACATATTTACGTAAAGCAGGTAGAAATGTCGTAAGTTCGAAGACCTAATAATACGACCGGTGCGATGTTTTGTACATCATCACACACACACACAGAGAGATTGTTACTATTTATCTACCAGCTGACATAACGTGTTTTAATGTGCAAACAACAACCGGACAACATGAACATACGCTGAATGGACTGTGCTACAGTTTTGCGCACCGAAGCAATTCACCCATGAAGTGTAGTGTATTTCTATTTTGATCGATTTTTTAAAGTGACACGTGATTTATTTACGAAACTTAAACATCACACAATGCTTAAGTTGCCAGGTAAAAATAAGGAATTATTGGATGGAAGTGATCAAATGAGGCAAGTCAAACTATGCACTCATATACATGTATAATGCAAGGTAGTCGAACGTCATACATTATTTGAACGGGAGCGTATATATGCCTGTTATTTTCATATATATATATATATATATATATATATATATACTTAATGCCTGTTATTATCTTAATGGTTCTGATGATGATGATTATTATTATTATTATAATCCTTGCATTGGTTGTCAGTCAGTTACTCAATGAATAGCCACTATGTGACCTTGTCACAATCTTCATGGCAGTTGATGTCTCGGGTACAGACGAACGGTCAGCGCTGACAGCACTCCGATGAGTGCTCCCCCGCGTCGTAAGAAGCCAAAGCCATTTGCGCGCGATCACACGAGGCGCCGAACATCACTGCTAGCAGCAACAGCACTTCTATCAATAACCGTTATTATTAATAGTGTTGTTGTTGTTGGTGGTAGTGTTGTTGTTGTTTTTGTTGCTATTGTTGTCATTGCTCTGGTTGTTGTTCTGGTTGTTGCTCTGGTTGTCTGCGTGTATGTTGTTTGTTAATTGTTTTTGACGTGTTGTCGTTGTTCTCATCGTTATGATTGCTGTGTTGTTGTTGTTGTTGTTTTAGCTGTTGTTGCTGTCGTTGATATTGTATGTTGATATATTGTTATGACGTTGCTGCTGCTGTTGTTGTTGTTGGGGTGGCAGTCGGAGGGGGGGGGGGTGAAGATAGCAACCCCAGTTGTCTGCTTTTGGATACCGTCACGGAGGTGAACGGGATCGTAACGATCGGACAACGTCGGCCGCCATCTTCTTCTTCGTCTTCGGATACGCCGAACGCATTATCGGTCAGCCGCCAAAGCAGTAGCGCAGCGTGGACAACAAGTGAAGGTGGGAGGGGGGGGAGCGTGGGGGTAGTGATGGTCGTGGTGTGGTCAGCTGCAACCCCACAGGATGGCAGGGATTTCGATGTAATGCCAAAGTAATACCGAGCCTGGGGGGGTGGGGAGGAATCCGGGTTTAGTGGGTTTGCGAGTCTCACACTAGTCACGCAGGCTGCTAGTGGCGCATGTGCATCATGCATTACCGAAACCTCCCAGAACAAAAAAAAAAAAAAAAAAAAAAAAAGGATGGCAGGGAGGAACAGAGGGAGGGGGAGGCCGATCGAGAGGGGTGGTGGAAGATGGGGGTAACAAGAACGCAACAGTAGCAACAGAAGCAGCCGCCCTGGTTCACATCGACACAGCCTCTCTACCACAGACGTTCGGGACACATGGCCTTGTCAATGGGGCCAGTCGAGCAAACGTTGAGTTGATGATACGACGTTATCATCATCATCATCTTCATCACCATCATCATTAGCCGTCACGTTATTGCTTAAGCATGGCAATCACGCGATTGATATCAGACCAAGATTGATCGTGTCTGATGTGCGGCTTGTCTGATAGGCAAGCTGGTCGGTCAGCGGAGAAGGGTTGCGACGATGCGCTAAGTGGAGGTTTGAACTACCAACTACCAGAAAGCTGTATATATATATATATATATATATATATATATATCTTTATATATATATATATATATATATATATCTTTATATATATATATATATATATATATATATATATATATATATATATATACATATATAGAAAGAGAAAGCAGTGGTGGAAATTCAGGGCTGTATCAGTGGATATCTGTTGTATGACAATTTTTTGGGCAACTCGCTAGTTAGTTGTTCATTGCTTAGCGGATTACTATGGTTGCATATTGTCAGCACATTATTGTATGCTCGATAACGATATGCCAGCATTCACGTCGACACCACGGATCACCATTCTTGTCCAAGCTGTTCCATTTTGTGTCTTTTGTTTGTAGTATTGGTTTTAGTAGTGCCTGTCGTCGGTAAGTGTTTTTTTTTTGCAGCTGAACAGGGGTCTAGTTGAACTAGTATGCTTGACTTATGGCACTTTCATTTCGCTCCTGCACCAGAACCAGTTTGGACCGACCGGTTCAGGTGCTCACTGTGTGGGGCTATGGCGTGGCACCGTCATAATAAGGCGCAGGCAGTCAAGTGAGTATGTGTCTGCTTCGGACGACGTTCGGACAATGTCGTCAGCGTTGTGTTGTAGCTAAGAATGTCACTGGCGTGTGCAATTGTCAACTGCAACAGAGACGATCTTACATCTTACGAAATATCTTACAGTCAAATAGTGCATATTCGAGCTGTCGTTGCTTGGCTCGACGTCTCTCGTTTTTTTAGCTTGACCACGGCTCTAATGTTGCAGCGAGAATGCTTAATAACAGCCAGTCTTTAGTGTACAGAGAGAAAAGTAAAACCGAACCTCCTAATACTATTATTAACGTAGGGTAAGGTGGTGTAAAGTGCGTAGTCTCTAAGTTTATCATTACATACATATATAAATATATATATATATAGCCGAAACAACTTCCGAAAAATGCCACGAACGGAGGCCGCGTTTCCACGTTGTATGTCAAGGCCCAGACGTTGTTTAAAAAAGGCCGACAATCTGCTATCATCGGTTGACTGATCTAACAAAGTGTAGACTTTGCGAATCAGCCGTCTGGTTCGAACACCAGGAGCACCCAAGGTCTCAAACGCAAGAGGCCAGAATTCGTGGGGATACCTAATTGATGAGTATATATATATATTACATAACATAACATCACTTTTATTTCACATAAAAGGGTTGGTATCAATATACATACTTCTGTAAGACAATCGTGACTAATCACCAGATAGGCGAGCAAACAGTCCGTTCATGAATTCACCGCGGGCCACGGCTTTTGAGGTGATTGATTGTTAACTCCTTAGGTTATTGAAGCGTACATCAAAAAAGTGTCCTAACAAGTCACATTTTCGTAATTGATGTAGAACAGATAAGTTACCCTGCATGAAAAGTGAGTCAATACTTGGAACAACGTCATCTAACACGCTGTGGGGGCACCTAATTCGCAGGCGTCTTAGAAACATGTTTTGGACGCCATCCACCAACTTTCTATATTTGGACAAATAAGGCTCCCAGACAGGGGAGCAATATGTGAGTTTAGGAAGAACAAGAGATTTGTAAAGGCGAATGTACACATGAGAAGTCGTTAAAATAAAACAGCGGAAGATAGTATTTATTGTGCGCAGAGGTGTCTCCACAACCTTGGTAATGTGAAGGCTAAAGTTAAGATCAGGCGTAATATATATGCCTAAGTCCCGTGTATAAGAGAGGGTCGGTAAAATGCAATTGTCAATTTTATAGTCAAAGTCAAGTGCACCATTTTTCAGTACAATAGAAAATATTGTGATGATTTATTAATCATTTACAATACGTTTGCACACTCGGCAGTGCTCGCCTTAATAAAAATGGTGGTAAAAAGGTGTCACGTGAAGTTAAGAGTCAGTTGTCCGTGTCCTTGCTTGATGGTAGCCCCCGCTCTTATGGACCCGGTGCGAGCGATATATCCTCAAGGTTCCTTGCAAAGTTAAAACGGTAAGATCCATAAGATTCCTCTTCGTGACGCCGAGCCCCAAGAGCGTCCTCGCAGATTCGGAGTCCCATACACCACTCATAGAGATAGTGATGGATCCGAATCTGCGAGGTTTTTGCGGGTAGGGGAGCGCCGCTCTTAGGAACTCGACGTCATATTTGGCGATCTTGTCTTGCCGTGCTTTTGCCAGGTCCCGGTTCGGGCCGCAAACCTCGGCATCTAAAACCCAGACCTCGGTAGGTGTTGTTATTACGAGGTCGGGCTTTAGACCCGGTGCGCCCGGTCGACGGAATACTCGCTCACGAACCACCTCATGACTCCTTTCGCGGAGAAGACGCGCCACGCGATCACAGACGTCGTCATGTCTCTTTATGGTTTGTTTGTGTGTTATATCGCACATCTGAGCGACATGAGCCAACGTCTCAGGCGCATGACACCCGTGCCTACAACGTTTGTTGTAGCCCGGGCGTCCCCTGGCCAATCTGGCACGCGTTGGTAGTGCGTTGATCCTGAGCTTTAGTAGGTTTAAATACTCCTTACCAGATAGGTAGGGCATACCCTTAATCCAGTAATGTACAAAGGGCGTTTCGTGTGCTTTTTTAAAATGTGCCCCATCGAACGTGTTGTGTAGTTGTTGAGACCAGTAATCGGTCTCTTGTGTAGCGGTCTCAATGGAGGTTCCCAAGCGCTCGCAAAGAAGTCTTGTTTTCGCAAGATCTTTTTTAAAGTGCTCGGTGGTTAGCATCCATTGGACCCCAAGGTGCGTGGAGTGTTGTAGTGCTGTCAGGCGGGAGAGGCGGATTCTGGGAATGAATGTTTGGAGGCAGGGGATGTCCAGACCGCCGTGTGCTGTGTGCGTGTACAGGTAGGCGTTCGGCACCGAGTTTTCGAGCTTAAGCCATTTCGACTTAACAACCTTTCTGATCTCTTTATCTAGGTCACTAAGGAGTGCGTAAGATGGTCTGGGACCGGAGACCAGTTTATATAGGAGACGGGGAATGAGAAAGTCTTTCAAAAATATGAGTCTTTGGTGGGGCTTAAGGGGAGCTATCGTGAGTCTGTTGAGTAAGTTAAGGAGTATATCCTTGGTGGAGTCAACTCTGCCATTGCTGTCAAAGTCGACTCCAAGATATCTCCATCGATCGCTCATACCTTTAGCTGGCAATTGCCGATCTCCAACGTTAAATTCTGATACGGTATTGATAAAACCTTTACCTTCCTTCCTATTAAATAGGTGGGAGATAGTAAAGTTTTCGGGCTGACCCTCAGCCAAGATTTAACGTCCACGGAACTGTTTTTCACATTGCTTCATAGACGGACTCCCATAAATACAAATGTGCAACGGTGGGGTTCGAACCCGCGCACCTATGTGTCTCCTCCGGTTGCGAGGCGCAGACTTAAGCCACCACGCCACCGGGCTCGACAGGTGGGAGATAGTAAAGCTTTTATTGGTATTAATTTCAAGGCCTCGGGATTTTAAAAGTAGGTCCGCAATATTAAGGAGCCGTTGGAAAGTGGATTTCGTGGAGGCTAGGAGGATGAGATCATCCGCAAAGGCTAAGCCCATAAGGCGGAAGTTATCAGTAAGTTGGTACCCGATATTAGTTTTGTCTAATTTTGAAAGAATGTCGTCGAGAACTAGATTAAATAAGAGGGGGGACAGAGGATCTCCCTGCCTAACACCCCTAGTTGGCCGAAATGTGCGACATTCTTGTCCAAATTCTATGAGAGTTTTAGGTGAGAGGTACAAGCGTTCGATACAGTTAATGAATACCTCCGGGTATCCGCGAGTCCGGAGTGACCACAGGACGGAGTCATGACTCACCATGTCGAACGCCTTACGGAGGTCGATTGAGGCGAGTCTGAGCTCACGTCCTGCAGACTTGGCATCGTTAAGGATACCATCCAGGACCGCAAGATTCTCGAAGGTACCATTATAGGGGAGAAACGCTCGCTGGATTGGGAGAAGCTTAATAGAGTTCTGGAGGCGTCTAGAGAGAATTTTGTTAAGCGTTCGTTGTAAGTATGAACTAACAGATAGGGGTCGCAGATCGCTTGGGGATGTGGCATTGTTAATTTTAGGGATGAACGCTAAGCGAGCAGTTTCATGGGCTGAGGCAATATCGCTAATTAATAGTATGTTAAGAATACAACAGACTACTTCTAACGGGAGTTTACGGAGAGACGAAAGACAAATCCCGTCCAAGCCTAGTGCTTTAGAAGGTCCGCGGAGAGCTACGTGGGTTTCCTTTAGGGAGATAGGGAGGGAAACCTCAAAGAGATCAGAGTTGGGAGTGTATACGGGGCAAGGGAGTGGTTCAGGAGGTGGTTGTGTCATCGTGTTGGCCCAGTGTTCTACAACTTCGGTGGCCTGCATGTTGTGTATGGTGTGTTTGCCGTCCAGCACCTCATGAGCGCATTTGGATCGGTTTTGGCTAAAAAGTTTTTGAGTGGTTGCGTAGTCTTGACGTCGCTGTTGCCTTTTAGATACTCGCGCTTCAGTGGAAGGTGTTTCTCTAAAGGCACGACGTCGGACAGTGTGTGTAAAATGTTTGTTCAGAAATTCGTTTAAGGCGATAGTGTGGTCCTCACCTGAGCAAATTATATTTGACAGATGAGTAAGGTCTGTTGAAATTATGTTGCGTTTGGGAAATGTGTTTGTGAGGGCTTGTATTTTAGATATAATAATATCTTTTTGGGATGGATTATAGGGGCCATCTGATTCAGAGTATCGAGGCCGACTACGCTCAGGAAGCTCAGATCCGTCAAGGTTGGAATCCAGGAGAGACCTCTTTTTAAAGAGGTCCTCTACCAGATCCTTATGCGCCTGAGAATTACGTTGGCCTCTAATCGCCCCATGTGTGCGTGAGTTAAAATTAGTAGCTAAAAGGTGGTCAATTTCTCTAGGAGTTTCGTTATTATTATCTAATATAAAATCTGCTTCTAATGTTGCTAAAAGTTCACGGTCTTGTGGGTTCCATCTGGCCTTCTTAGAGGGGGGGGCTAAAATGTTCTCATTATATTCGTCCGGATGGGCACGACGACGGTGTAAATTAAGACCTGATTTAGAATTAAAGACCTTTAAGCAAGTACTAGATGGACATTTACAATTTGGCTGGGAGACGCGTGAAGTACTATGGGGGTTAAAATTATTATTAGAAGCAGCAGTGTCATTAGAGGGTAAGAGAATTGTGTTGTTTTCAGAACACCATCGAGCAATGTCATCGACAGCAGTCTGCAGAAAAGCGTGGGAGTCACTAGAGCAAATAGGATAATAAAGTTTTAAGTCATCAGCATATTCAATATATTTGACCACCGGTGGCAGGTACTTATTTATGTCCAATACGAAAATTGTGTATAGAAGGGGCGATAAACATCCCCCTTGATGTACACCAGATAATGCAGGATATGGTCGACTAAGCTTGTCACCAACCTTAACTCGAAAGTGACGGTCGCTTAAAAATGCCTTCACCCATATATATATATATATATATATATAAAACGCCGGATATCCATGTGGTGTTGTGCGGATCACTGTACTGCGGCACACAAGCAAACGTTACAAAAACACACACGTATGATGATGTATGCAAATGGGCAGACCAAATCAATATGTGGTACTCTTCGTCGTTGCAAAGCAGATTTCCTGGGCAGTTTCTAGAGGCGGACGGCGCGTCCTGCAAGAGTATCAAAGTTGTAATGCTCCACCCACGGAGACCCGTAGTCCAATGTACTGTACGGTGCTCACGCAAACAAGCGAAACAATGATCGATTTCAGATTGTAATTCTGAATAGTTACCACATGACTGAAATCCGGACGTGTTTGGAAAGCCGACGCGGAGTCAAAACCGTCAGCTGCATCAAGCAGGGGGCATGCTTTGCGCATATTCATCTATAGGCAACAATTGAAACACACCCATATCAGACCACAGATTCATCTTTTCCCTCTAGAATATATATATATATATTTTTGTGTGTTTTTTTTTCGTGTTTTAGACATATATACCAATGTACGAATTGCAAAAATATTCCCACAAAAACGATGCTTCTTGTTGCTTGGACTAACTGACAAAATTTCTAGACAAACATTGCATATTTTCCAGTGAACTTAGTACAAACTGAAGGTCATTTTAGTTCATAGTGGGTTAGCAATCTCACAACCGCTGTTTAGCACATCAGAAGCACTACATAGGCGTTGAAAATCAGGATATATATGCGCGACTTAACAGGACGATACGATATAAAAGACACACATACACATATAGTAGTAGTTTTATTAACCAATGATTTGTTTACGAATATATATACACATATAAGCAAGTTTTCGGCAAATTAAAAAAGTTTTTAAGAAGGCTTTTTAACTTCTAGACTATCTTCCGTCCCCAACGGAGGCATATCTTCAATACACCGAGACCTGGACATGTTAAGTAACTATCTAAGATTTTTTCCACAGTCCTTGTGGCCTCAGCATAGCCGCTGACTTTCAGCAGAATTACTTGGCGGCAATCTGAAGTCCACCCAATCAGGTGGTCCAAAAATAGATGAGGTTCCCGGTAGCGCACGTCATCGATGTGCTACGAACAGCATGTATGGAGCGTATAGGCCTGCTTGTAGTAGGCGTAAAAAAGCTTATCCTTCCTTATGGCTATGCGCCTATTTTTCAAGACTACGTATACTGAAAACAATTTATACATGACCATGATAATTGTCGCACACGCCCTTTTATGTGAGAATAAAGGTGATGTTATTACAGCCTATGCTATTCGTGGTGCGCCGACAACATTGTACACAAGTTTCTTGCAATATCTACGTATACATATGCTGTGGTCTTGAATGTGAATGCAGCTTTTGTTTGTTGTCGCCGCTTCGTAGCAGAGCTTTGGGTCTTTTAGAGTGAAAGATGTCTACATCGTCTCGTTCTCGGAAAGACCTCTACAAAGCCACGCAGGTGACCAGTTCGCCAGGTAGCTCCTGATAGTCTTGCGAGTTCTAATAGTGGCAGTATTACGCTTACGGACAGGATAGTGTCCAAATACGTGTTTTTATGATGACTTCTTTGTACTAACTCTCAAACAACTAAAACGAATAGGAATCGAGAGTTTAGGATTCTGAGCTCTTGCAGCGATCCGAACTTGGCGCCCGATAACAAGCTTCAACCATGGCTTGTCGGGCGTAAGCTTCATGACCTATTCTGCGACTGCAGTGCACGCGACACCCTTCCTACTCTGGGCTTGCCTGTGCTCGTAATCAACCATGGCTTTCGCTTGTCTCGCGTCTCTGTAAATGCGTGTAGATAGTGCGTATGACTCTATTACTCGTTATTCCCCTCCTCTCTCTCTCTCTCGCGCTTATCTCCCTCTGGCTCTCTTTCTCTCTCGCTTTATGAAACGATCGAACGTGTTTCAGACTAAACTGGGGTCAGCCCTTTGCGTGTCGCGTAGGGTAGTGCCCCATTAAAGGTCTCCGACCTGGTGTCACGGGGGTGCCACTGCGTAGTAATTGTCATCTTTGTCATCGTCATTGTCGTTGTCGCCGCCGCCGCCGATGGTTTCCTCGTCGCCCCACTGCCCCCTGGAGTAGGGATTACGGTCAGCTCGTACGGCAGGGCGACGAGTTACGAGACGAGCTTGCGGGGGGAAAACTACCCCCATCCATAAGGAAATGCTGCTTCCGCTGCGGGCGGCAGCGATGGCGTCGTCGTGCTGTGCGCGTTACGTACGCACTGATGAAGCAGCATCAATGTCAATGATTGTGTGTATGCTGGTCGCTGCTCGTCTGGCTTGTTCCCACCTCCGTTCAGTTCCCAGCGAGCGTTGGAAACTCATACTATTACTACTACAAGTTCCATTTTTCTACAATTACTATCTCTCTGTCTCTCTCACTCATCCACTTACCCTCTCGTTTCCTCGCTCTTTCGGTCACTGTACCCTGTGAACGCTAACCAAACGAGAGTTAACGTTCTACAGCGGGACACGAGCTACAGGTAATCTGTTCTGTTCTTCCAGTCAACAAGAACAACAATAATAAGAGCAATACCGACAACACCAAAGACAACAAGAACAACAGCAATAGCAGAACTCATTATTATTAGTATGGTAATGACGACAACTGGCACGTGAATGAGTGTTAAACTATACTGTCTAGAGCTTGTACGCTTGCTGTTTAATAGCTTTGCCAGATCCAGAGTTCTACGTGCGTCCCATTGGCGTATGCTGTCGAAGAACGTAAAACGGGCGTCGCACGTGCACGTGCTTGCGTGTTGGACGCAATATAGAAGCTGGCGGAGAATTATTATTGCAGTCTAGTATTTAAACTTTATGACTTCATGTCTCTTTGTCGTCATTAGCTGCTGCTGCGTACAGCCACTTCTGTAATACAAGGCTCGTTTCAGTGATCATATGTAATTTTCCGTCTTCTTCTTCTTCTTGTTCTGCAAGAAGCTGCAAGTTCCATAGTGGTAGTTCTTACGTCGCCACAGATTCATTCTTACATCGAGCGTCGCATATTCCTGTCAATGTTGTGTGTTGCGATTGACCCATGTCCTATTCGTCCGTAAGTACTTACATACATCAAAGCACCGTGAGCTAGTTTAGCTAAAAACACAGTCACCAGAACGCCAACAACAACAACAACAACAACAACAACAACAACAAAAGCAAAAACAACGCCACCACCAACAACAACAAATCAACAACACTTGCGTCTTCATGCTACCAGCGGCTATTTTCGCATCATAATATGAGTCGTAAACTAACGAGCTGTTTCCGCTTTCTCATGCTTCAGCTGTTGCTGGTGCTGCTACTGCACAAACAGCTTCTACTTCGGCATTCTTTATAGTGGAGCCGTTTTATTTTTGCAACATCGTTGGCGTCGGAAGAAGAGAAACAGCACAACAACAACAACAACAACAACAACGACAGCAACAACAACAACAACAACAACAACAACAACAACAACAACGACGACGACGACGACGACGACGACGACGACGACAACAACGACAACAACCAGCGACAACAACAACAATCAACGACAGTAGTAGGTGTTTTTACATTGTCAGCTTTTGGTTGGCAGCTTAGTTGTTGTAAATGTCTACAATATCAACAAGAGCAGGTAGCCAACACGCGACAACACCCCGGGTCAGGCCCCGGCCGGTGGTGAACGACCGTCTTCGTCTGGTCGTTCGTAGTCGAAGCTACACCGCTTCTAGCTAGAACTGACTCGTACTCGTAAACTTAGTCGTCGTGATAGTGTGTGTAGAATAGTATTAGTAGTAGTGGTAGTAGTAGTAGTATTAATAAACACGTTGAGCCCGGTGGCGTGGTGGCTTAAGTCTGCGCCTCGCAACCGGAGGAGAGACTAGATAGGTGTGCGGGTTCGAGCCCCACCGTTGCCCCACATTTGTATTTGTGGGGGCCGTCCGTCTATGAAGCAATGTGAAAAACAGTTCCGTTGACGTTAAATCTTGGCTAAGGGTCAGCCCGAAAACCTTACTAGTAGTATTAATAAACATTAATTTTTTTATTATTATTATTTTTATAAGTTGGTTATGTTAGCACTTTGAAGTGGACAATTGTTTCGTCGCGAACGTGTGATTACGGGTTCTCTAACCCAGGGTTAGCCCAGTTCAATCATGTTCCCGAACAGACGCTGCATTTCCTCGCTGAATGTCGAGCGACAGTTTCTGACGCAAGAATTCGAATGCTCTCGAGTCTCCTGTCGAAAGATTAAGGTTTTTGCCTACGCGTTAAATCAGTTTGAGCGTAAGGGGGCCTACAGTTCCCATAGTCTCGAACGCCAACGGACAAAATTCGTGCGGATAATCCACACTGGAATATTTTCTGCATTTGTTAGCCTCAGCTAACCTGGAAGCATGACCTGCTCGGTACGCACCTGCACCGACCATCGAAGGGGCTAATGAGTCGGAAATAATAATAAACTATTATTGTTCTATCGTGTTTGTACGATACGTACCAACTGAAGAGGTACCGAATTCCGTGATATTAACACATAGCAAAAAGAGTCTTCTTTCGTTAACATCTCTCTATTTTGAAAATAAAAACCTCGGCATAAAATCGATTTTGTAACTTTATTGCCACGAGATGTTAAGAGACACGTATCGTGTCGTTCGGCTAGCTTCCGAATTAATTCCATGCTTATCGACAAAAGCTTCTTGCTTGTACCCGATTTGCCACGTGTGAACGTGAACGGGAGCGTTGTCCTGGAGCACAACGATCCTTGTGTTGAGAAGGCTGCGCTTTTTGCTCTGCATTTCACGTAATGTGCTTGCTATTAAAGGTCTCACCAAATGTGTTAGCATTGACTCAGCTAGCCCGAGGCAAAACGCCACCTGAAAAACACCTTGCTTATCTCAACCACAAACCACGTATGATTGTGTACGCAGCTTCTGTGGACGTTGTGATATTGAACGTGTGAAATGTATTGCACACACGACTATACTATCAGTATATACTTGTGTGCAATGAAATTCCGAGAATGTTCTTTCTAGCGGCAAGAGTCAAGGATATGTGTTGTCAAGCTAAGACCTTGTATTCCCACTACCAACGTAATGGTGAAGTTAACTAGTCACTCAATATCAACAAAACGCGAGCGGTAGCTATTCATGAAAGAAAAACAACCTCCTAAAAATAATTTTAATTCTAGCTCTTCATGAAAATAAGGTTTTGAAGCCGGTTGTACTATACGATAAGAGTGTGAAATCATCTAATTAGTCAAAGTACTAATTGTGTTGATTAGTCGTAGTAGACATCAGGCGAGACGACAGCATTCTGACCGTAAATAAAATTTACATTAAGGGCGTGGAGTCCGCATTGATACACACATGTTAGTACGAACTCTGTTCGAAAGAACAGAGTCCTCATTGTGCCTATTAACCTAAAGCAACAGGTTAACCTACTGGATGACTCGAGAAGCCAGTGTTTTCGGTAGGCCGGAAACAAGCCCCCTCTGCATCGTGAGTAAACCCACGTTCTACCAGCAGTCCTCAAATAGACTCTGATACCGCAATAGTATTGATCCGCTCTCGCGAGATTTCTTGATGTGCCTCGCAGGCTAGCCCGGCTGACACAGGGTGATAACACTCTGGCACAAGTTATTGTTGGATAAGATAACAGGGAAACAGATTACATTGCATTGGCACGGTGAAAGCTTACCGCAAGTGTCATGTTTGCCATCTCCCCGTACCTTGCATGGTTGATACAAGGTACCGGGCAGGATATGCAGTATAATGCCTTATTGCACAAATACACGCCTTTCAAGACTCAGACGTTCATGCAAATATAGGGGCGATTATATATATATGTATATATATATATATATATATATATATATATATATATTTATATATATTATATATATATATATATATATATATATATATACTATATATATATATATATATATATATTAACGGTTCTTATTTAACTAAATAAATAACTAAAAAAATAATATCGACGTGCCACTTTGTGCCAACGTTCGTTCGTTGGCAAATGTAATAATAGCACTCAGTCATAGTTAACAGAAGTAGACGTAGTTACGGCAGTAGTAATAGTAGTTATGGCAGTAGTTTTCAAATGACCGTTGTTGTTGCACGCCTCACCGGTCATCAGCGGCAAGCCGGGAAGTGGGATCATCTGAATGCGTCAAGACATCAAGCGTTGGTGGGAACAGCGAACTGTAGTTAACTACGAGATCCATATAAACGTGATATTGTAGTAGCGTAGTTGTATACCGGTATTTAATTTAAGAATGATGATGACGATGATGCTGATGATGATGATTATTATTATTATTATTATTGAGTTGTAGCTCGCAGATGCATCGCGGACATTCGATTAACATCATTTGACTCGACAAGCATATCTGGCTTCGATCGGACGTTGACCTAAAAATTTGAACAAGTTACGTTGTTCCTTGCATCAGGAAATCACTTTAAACAACTCTATAATAGATCATGATCGCTACGAGGCGTCCAGTCCATCCGTTGGAGGTGAGGGAAGTAACTCTCACTAGGGGCTTTAATCAGGGTTACATGTGGAAGTGAACTCATCAGACGAGGGCTATGGGGTATATACCCCATAGCCCTCGTCATTGGTCAATTTCTGACACCACCAGAAGGTCGCGTGACCAGCGCCCGCCTGCTTCGCTGAATTGTCGTGGTCTCCCGACCTTACCGGCATACTAGGTGACCGCCATGGAAGACGTCATTGGAGCATTAAATCCTTTTGCTAGGAGCTGCTGTACTGGATAAATGACTTGCTAAGATCGAACGTGCATCGAGTAGACCTGACCGGATCACGTCACAAAATGTGCCATTACAACGAGTTAGAGAAAGAGTTAAGAAACTTAATCTATCGGCATGCTTGTTTATTTTTTAAAAAATCTTTCATTGCCTAAAAGGCATTCAATGTTGACAAACGAAAGACAACGAGTTCTGCTAAATAAGTTTGCAAAATTCGAGATTCTGCGATGTCTCACTTTAAGCTTTCGCGTTCAATACGTCTAAATTTTGCCATAGCGCTTATTAAACATTCACATTCATAGAGCACCGTGTCACCAAAAGGGGGGGGGGGATAGGGTATCGGCTGAATTGCGGTCCATATCTGGCGGTGTTTGGTGTGGTGACCTAAATATGGTGGTACGAACTACTTGGCCATATGTGTGCCGTGTACATTTTCATTTGATATACCTTCTTTTCTACTTGACGCTTCATCGTACTTCTGCAAAAGACAAATCAGAACTACGTAACTACTACTTTCAGCAAGTTCAAGCTTTGCAATAATTTAAGGTGAAAGGGCAAAATTGTGATTGTTGAGAATTTAGTTCGAATACACCACTAATTTTCTCAAGCGAATAAGCTCGTTTGCGATCGTTCATTTGTTCAAGTAGTGCTAACCACATCGGTAGAGCAAAAACATATCTATTTTTTATGTGACCGTCTTCTCCGGGCGGCAAATTTATTTAAGTTCAGTAATTCTTCATTGAGCTTGAAATTTCCATAATTACACAAATTCAAACAATTGTAACTATACAAGGCATTTTACAGAAACGGTTATCGCCCGTATCGGCCCGCTCTTATGAGTGTATCCTTCATATTACATAACGGTGTTTAGTAGGTTTTTTTATTTATGTTTTAGTTGTGCTGGAAGACTCATCCAAATACACATGTGTTTAATATATTTGGCGGTATATATATATATATATATATATATAGCGGTACAGCAAGAAACAATTTCACTGTCGTTTCTAAACAATAACTCCTTCTTCATATACTCTTTATATTAAAAAAAAACAATAACTCAATTACATCAATATTAATAAAATCTCCCAAGATTTCTTCCGCTGCTCTTTTTGGTATAGCACTAGCGGTTGATATATTTCCGCTACATCTGCACAGTTACGGTTTTGCTATGTGAAAATGCAGCAATTCAAATTTAGCAAGCAATCGAATTTGTTCCACGAGTTTGTGAGCAACATTGTCAAGGCCAGTCTGGCAGTTTCAACTCAAAATATGGTTGATTGCTACATTCGAGTCACCTGCAGTGTGCACGTACTTGACAACCCAACATGCTAATATACGTACTTCTCGCGCGCTAAAATTCCACTAAATGTGTTACTCATCACTCATTCCAATCTCCATTACTCGTAGTTCCGTCGGTGCTATTATTTAATGCTATATTATCTATATATACATTAGCCTGTTTAGCCTATGTAATCAACAACTACAACTCGATATATATATATATATATATATAATATAATAGATATATATATTATAATCATCGTATGATTACCCTTCTGAGATCTTTTTATACGTAATTTTGCCAAATGCTGCCCTAGATATAGAATTCAAGTCGTAAGTTTTATCGGAGTTCGTAGCTAGTTCGTGGTTCTGAATCAAATAATGCAATGTTGTTATCCGATAACAGAATATAGCTCTTTATTCCGGTTAAAATTGAGTTTCTCCGAATAGCATGCAGAGATTAGGTCAATGTCGTCTTCTGTGTTGTTCCGTTATGTCCTAAGAGGCAATATCTTACAACAAAAGTTTGAGTTGGTTACCGTACGGCGTTAAGGTCAATGACAACCAGAAATTGGCCGAACTGCGCTACATTGAACTGATAGGGGATTAGAGTGACAGAGCCTTGGCTAAGAGTAGTTTTCTCTCTGACTCTTTCTCTCGTACTGAAAGAAGTTCCCAGCTTACGTTGAATAGCGTATGTGTGTAGCCTCATTGCTTTGTTGGAAAAGTCACAGCTAAGAATAAAGAAGCCACCATTTCAGCCTACTCACGTTCATTTGACAGACAACAATGTTAGCCCTATATCTGCGGGTAGTTCTTACTATTTAGGCAATTACTGGTGCCAAAGTAAAGTTTCGCTTTACTTTGGCACCAGAAATCGCTTATTATTGCGACCGTTTATGGATATCTGCTGGATACCTATTGCTCTGTAAAGTACGTACTACAAGCAGTACAAACATTCAAAAAACATATTTGAACTACATGTTTGCAATGTTTGTATCAAAAATCGTATTTAATTTATAGCCTGGAATGTTGAAGACACAACTTTAGAGTACATTTCATTAGACCGCATTAGATAAAACACCAACGTCGTTTACTGAAAGCTACGATTTATATGTACTTACATATATATGTATAGATTATACATATACCGTGGGGATCTCCGACAAGCTGTCCTTAATTTGTGCTCACAATAATTTCCGTAGGTTGCTTTCAACCCATATGCCCCAGGCTAACCGGGACAATCTTAAGAGTCCCGACAAGATGAAAACAAATATTTCTTGAAAAAGCAATTGGGTTGTCAAAAACAGCTACGATTGTGCTGCATATTTGCGACGATCCCATGCTAATAAAAAATCTAGAAACTTGCAATAACCGTAACGCACTCGAAAAATACAAACACCGCAGAGAAGAACGGAACTGGGACATTGTGACTCAAAATATTACAGAAAGACCCACTTTTCATAGCCGCAGGTGGAAAGAGGGTCTGCAACAAAACATGGCACATGTACAACCAGTACCTCTGTCGCAAAGGAAAATGTTTCCAAATCAACGAATGTGTTTAAGTACTGCGTTGAAATTGTTATTGACCTTTTATATAAGATATGATATAATTAAATGTACGGAACTGAACACCAGCTTGGTAACAACTGCTTTAAATGACGTGCTTGAACGGCACAACTCGCTATTATTGTGTAGATCTACCAATCGTAATAAATAAACAACGACATATATATACAGTCACTGAAAAAAATATAGGGTCACCCATTTTTGCCACATTTCACGCATTATAACCAATCGTGTAAAGATAACAGTGATACATGCTCACAGAGTAACAACGACGAAAAGACCCATATCAAGGCTTATAAAGACATCGGCCTCTCTAATCGCAAAATTTCCCGTCAATTGGGGCGTTGTGCTTAAGAAGTAAATAACTTTGAACTTAATTAAGGTAAAAAATACGCCTTAAGAAAATAGTTCCGGGCGTCAAAATTTTATTTTGGAACGAAGCTGCAATTCTGAAAAAGCGTCGAACTCTGCGCCCTCGGTGAGGGTAATTGCGGCAGCGGCCGACGTGCAAACGAATGTGCGAAACGTGCAAAGCTTCCTCAGGAAGACACATTTAACTATTATTTGCGCGATGTCCGCAGGAGGAACGAATTTTGTCAAAACGTCACTCAGGTGGCGGTTCAGCGGTGATCTGGGCTGCTGTCGGGTATTATACAAAGTCGTCGATTATGTTTTAGGACGGTCGTGTTTATTCGACGCGCTACGGGGATATACTAAAAGAGCAATTGGCGCATTTTAAGCTGATGGGAGGGTCAGGGTTCGTTTGTACACACGATAATGCCCCGATTCACACCGCCAGGCTGATCGGAAGCTGATTCGACCAACGTCACATTGAAGTCCTATGCTGGTCTGCACTCTCACCTGATCTCAATATGATCCAGAATCTGTGGAGCTGGCTAGAACAATAAGAACTAATAAAAAACAATTTTCGAGGCTCGAGACGAGTTCTTGCAAAACGTCATCCAAAATTTTTTTAACGCTATACCACACCGCACTTTTGAGGTTATCCGACTTAATGGGAAGTTCACTGAGTATTAAGAATAGTTTCTAAATGCCGTGAGTTTAGCCCAAATGCCGTTAATCTGCTTAATTCATTTATTAAAACAGGTATTTTGCTAGTGGTCTTATCATTTTTTCGCGGTGTAGCTGTGTGTGTGGAATGTGGGAATCTCGTGGTTCAAAGTAATCCGAGGCCCCATATGTCGATAGAAGTCTCCGCTGTTACTCTCTGAGCATGTATCACTGTGATCTTTACACGATTGGTTATAATAAATGCGTGAAACTGAAACAAAAATGGGTGGCCCTATATTTGTTCAGGGAGTATATATATATATAGAGAGAGCGACTTAGTTTGCAATTTATTTTATCAAGATTTTCTATGAGTATTTTCCGAATGACTACTTACGACGAAACGGTCAGCTACGAAAAACTGTAGCCTTGAATAAGCGAAAGTAACGGTACATTTAGTAGGTACTATTAAGAATGATATTTTATAAATGTGGCAGAGCTAAACTGTCTTTGAAGGAACCTCTTATTATTTTAACATCCAAGCAGAAAATCAGCTTTAAATTGCTGACTTTCTGCACTGATGTATTGCCTGTTTCGAAAGAACGTTGTTAGCATCAACCCGTTTGTTAACCTAATTTCTCGATGCATCGCTGATTCGAACCGAATCCATTTTCAAGGAAAATGAGTCATAATTGCATTCCAACATCATTACTATCCATCGGCTTGTTTGACAACTATTTTTAAAGTCGGAAATTCAATATATTTTTCTAGGGAAAGGGTTTACCAGCTTATTGCGGGAACATTAACAGGGAAATTCAAAAAGTGTATTTTGGGCGACAGTGAACTTCCTGGGAGCGACCCAAAATTAGTATTTCATATTGTTGACTAGAGATTTTAATGTTGATATATATAGTAGCGATAACGCGGTAGCAATAGGAGAATATATATATATTCTAAATTAACCTATTGCTACCACGTTATTGCCACTTCTCTAGTGTGATATATATATATATATATATATATATATATTGTGAGTCCATCCAGACTTCCGCGTTCCTAGGAATTTCTATCCGCTTAGTAGACTTCACCCGATCTAACGAACTACACATTCATCTTATACGTATTTCATTTTTTTTTACTTCATTGCGAGAAATGTAACTCACTATGGACTATATATAGATAACTTGTTACAATTTCTGTTAGCGTGTATAATCTGGGTCATTCCTGTTTCTGGACTATATATGCATGCTGAGCGCTAACGTCCTGCTTTCAAACAAATGTCACTCGAGAGGAAGCCAGTGAGCCTCACGCTATATATACCTAACGTTGACTTTTCAATGCCGAGGGAGCGCTACTGTCTGGGAACCTAAGACCGGGAAGTCTCCTGACACGCCAGCTTTTGCAGGAGCAATCCTCTAGGATCATTAATCCTGGTTCATTGTATATATGAGAAAATTCGCGAAATTTGTCTCCGAGGCTTAAATAACCGCCGCACAAGGTCGAGCAGCCTTAATGGCAAGGTACAGTGGCCAGGTGAAGTACTCTCGAGAAGACAGGAGTGCGGCCACACCCGACAAGGGGCAAAGAAGACGGCTGGATTTTAGCGGATTTGTGAGTCTTACACTATTGCGCCTTTACCGACGTACATCATGTAGTTTACCAGTCAATCCCTCTATATATATATAATTATATAAATATATATATATATATATAGATATATATATATATAGCGTGACACATTTCCAGATATTTTAAGAACGTGTCACGCTACATTTACATTTGGATATGTAGCTACCTACGAAACACGACACATTTACAGCATCGACAACACAGCCTTGCAAAGCAAAGCAATCGCTTATAAGCGCCGCTAAAGAAGCAGCTGTTCCAAATTGTTGTTCTCGGTCAAGCGCTGGTCAAGCGCTATCTATTATATCAGGCAGCCAGTGTGCTTATGATCGGTTCACGACAGTGCGGACGGACACTTCTTCCTGTTCTTCGTATCCTTTGACAGCAAGACTCGGCCCGCTAAACAACCGGCTATGGACGTTGCTCGCCGTTGAGCCGCTGAAGCTTCGTCAGTGGTCGGCGATGCCGCAGCTGACATTTCGCCGCAGGTTCTAGGCCAGACAGCGTGGACAAGTGAAGCTGACACGGCGGTGCAGCTGATGACATGGGTTGCAAAAAAATGGTCAGGGGGAGCAGAAGAAGAAAAAACCAGAGGCGAAACTGAATGATCATGGCCAAGACTAGAACGAGGACAGCAATGATGATGGTAATGATGACGGCAATGATGATGCTGATGATGATGATTATGATGAGGAGACGAAGGAAAACTTTCGTCCATCCAAAGGGATAAATGACCGGCTTGAGTGAATCAATGACAAGCGGACAGGTAGAAAGAGAGAAGCAGACTAAGAGAGAGACAGAGGAACAACATTATGGCTTGAATAGCACAGCATTGTTAACCGGCTACGTTAGTTAGGCGGTTGTCTGAGCAGTGCTCCTCAATAGTTTAAATGGCCTATTATTCGTACGTTGATGTTTGTGCAGAACAAATACTAGTAATGATATGTGCAGAAATATGTGTATATATATATATATATATATATATATATATATATATATGGTTTTGTTTATTGTTCATCTTTGTTAGATACGAATCATCATCATATTTACATTAAAACAGCAACTATGTTCACCAAGTCAAGCTTAGTAAGGATATCGTCGAGCTGTTGCCAGCATGATATCTCCTGCATGGTTACCCACATCTGTCACAGATACATATTTCATTGAAACCATGATAACCCACTGTTCTGCACACTACATGATGAAAACCATGCACCGAGTAACGAGTTACAACGTGCCGATTCGTGCAATTTCTTTCCAGGCCTTATTTGTCATGGCCTCAGTCAAAAAAAAGTGGGGGTTTTGGCCATCTTCACTTCATAAAAACAAATAAAAGCTATGTAGGCCGACGTTTATATATATATATATATATATATATATATATATATATATATATATGCATACGTCCACTACTTTCACAGAAGATAAAGACGAAATTCTATCGGAACTGTCTGCGTCTGGTGTGATTGAAGTACGCCGTTAGTACACCAGCGAAGGGGACACATAGAATCCCTCACAAAAGTCGTTCTAGCTTTTGAACGGCAGTCATTTGCTGTCCTACTTAAAAACTACAAGACACATCACGCTCACTGTGTGACATTTGTTTATACCCTTATGTATGTATATATATATATATATATATATATATATATATAGTAGCGATCGCACGACAGAAAATCTGCAACATTCTCGTGTCATCTTCTTAGAGATCGGTTAGATCAGCTACGACGCCATGACGCAGCAATTCCCGCAGCTATTGCTCACAGTATGTGCAAACATATATGCAGATTATCGCAAACGTGTTTAATGCTCATATGATGAGGCGGCGGCGGATCTCCCTAACAAGGACTTCAAATTATGTACAAACAGGATAACTGCTGTTAATAGCTAAACATATTATAGATTGGCGAGCAATTCAGGAAAATCCGGCTGCAAACGTTTTGTTGCTGTTCTGTGCCGGCAGCTAGCCGTGAAAAGCTTCTCTAACTGAGGTAATCAAGGCACACAATTAGAGAGAAAAGTGCCATTGTCTTTCACCAGCAAAATTCCTATTGCACATAAGTGCGCACGCTTCTGCTTAGTAGTTGTACATGATATTAGTAGCCTTCGTCTTCCGAGCCAGGACGGGATTGGGGGAGGTGGTTTTTTTTAGTGGGTATTACACGCGGACAGGATTGAGTCATGTACTCTCCGCCGTTGTTGAGCCCCACACTGCCCGCAATTAATACCAGCGGGCGTGCGTAAAAGCATTTTCCCGTCTTAAAAAAACAAAAAAGTATATGTATATACATATATGTATAGTGCACCAATCAATTTAGCTCATAGATTGATTATCGTTTATAAGATGAAAAGCGTGCACCTACCCCAATCGGTTAGCCAGGCGGCAACCCCGTTTTAGGCCATCTGTCTAAGTATATCTAAGTCCTCAGATCTGTTTTGCTCTGTGGCGAGTGTCGTTCCCAGGATCTTACTGATTGTTCCCGTCGCGATAGGATCATATGCACTTAGCGTTTCGCACTCGACCGTGAGTCGTGAAGATATTTAATACACACAACATCTATGCCGACGCAAAACATGCCCATTTCCCATGCAACCTTTAGGCGGTCGCTATCGAGATAATAATTTATATATATTTTCCATGCAACCTTTAGGTGGTCGCTATCGAGAAAATAATTTATATATATATATATATATATATATATATAACTATTTTGCAACTAAGTTGTTAAATCAAGAAAATGTTGCTAAAAATATACGTTTATACTTATTCACGCAATACACTTATTGTGGTGATTGAATTAAGTACTAACGAATCGCTGGGTTGAGACACAAGAAACAGTCATCCGACCTGACTAATAAACGTGTCTTTGTTATACTGAATCGCCGGGTGTTGGTTACGCAAGAAACAACAATTCATTGGCATCTGCACATTAAACTGCGCAACCGTATTGAGATCGAAGCTACTATCAAATCATCATGGCATCCGAATCGCCGGCGCACATTTCCGCCACATCGAACTTCCTTCTGCACGAATGAATCGCCTACGAGACGGTTCGCAAATAGTCGCGACGGTTGGTGTGGATTGTTGTCACCTTCTTCTTCGGCGGCGACAAATCGACGGATAAACGCGGCTCCGATAAGCCAAGATGACGATAGCAAACACACACACGCACACACTCGTTGAACAAACTGACGCTATTTCTGTGTTTGTTGTGAAGCGCAATCCTTTCACTACCGCCGTCAATGTTGCGGTTGTTGTTGTTGTTGCTGTTGCTTCTGCTGCTGCTGCTGCTGCTGCTTCTGTTCGCGAATACCTTGCCTTGCGTGAAGATTACGCCGCTCCCCGCTTGAACGCTCGATCGGGATCTGTATGACGTGACGAGCTCACCCACACAGTCCCATACACAGAAGCGCACACGCACCTTCACTACCTCTAGCCAGTGAATAGATCTGCGCATCTAACGGAACTAAACCGCCATCCACGCAAACACTGCGTCACGAAACGCGGTGACCTATATGTAATGATAACACACACACACACACATATATATATATATATATATATATATATATAAAGAGAAAGAGACGGCTCAAGACGAATCAAGATGGTAACAATCGTCATTGGCGCAACAACACTTAACGCCCTTATCCTCAGTGCAGTTTGCCGTACGTACTAATACGATGTCGAAGTACTCTAACTAAGGTTGGAGTCTGACAAGCAGCACCACCACAACAGCAACAGAAAAGGCAGCACCAGAACAATGGGATATCCCCCAGTACCCTCCAATTCTACCGGCGCTTCAACATTTTTCGAATTCCTTGAAGGAGGGTAGCCGGGCCTCGCAGATCAGAGAATGTAGTACCCGAGTAGCGGGATCTCGGAGGAGAATCTCAAACAGCCAATTCACAACGATAAGCGTTCTTTATTAACGGAGCGATGGGCCTACTTCGCTCGGCATGAAACAGGCCTCGCCTATCCTACCTTCGATCTCGCGGAGAGATGCCTCTGGTTATCTGGATAAGTGATGAAAAGATGAACTGCCGCGTACAGCTTCCTTTGACGAGCGTGTCGTATTGAGAAATGCGGAGTCCACGCTCGTCCCGGAATCCACGTCGTGTTATACAATACTCTTAGGTAGATATACGAAATCGAGCGTGAAAGCAACTGAACCGACGAGGCCGCTACATCGTTACAGGTCACGCGAGGCATGCTTTTCATCCCAAGTTCTGGTCTACAAAAGCGGGTTCTCAGGAAACGAGAAAAACGGTGCAACGGTTGTATGCGGGTCATGCGGTAGATATCATGTCTCTAGCGTACCGTTGTTGAAAAGCTAAGCGCACGTCTGCTGGATTGGTAAAAATAGCTGTTTGTCAGCTACTCACACATTCAAGTCAGTCAGGGAAATTACACTGTACTATTTCAATATTTTTATAATATGTTCCGTCGGGAAGCATGACTCGACGTGGCTAAGACACCGCACAAATGGCCACGAAGCCACATGGATCTATAATAATATTTTTACAATTACAATTATGTTTATTTCACTCAAATTGAGTATAGTATACATTTAAAAATGCTAGACCGAATCGTCGAAATTGTGGCCATAATAAGGGCCGGACCACCAGAAGTAAGGCATACTTCACTACAATTTATAGTGCCGATCACGTGCTTATTGGCTGAATTCAGTAGTCGTTGCCTTGAACCATCAAAATGAGGCCAGAGTTACGTTAAACATGACAAATTAATTTGATTGCGTATGACAGCGATTTTTTTTGTGAAAAGTTTTTACATATTCATATTTAAACATTATTAGCTAATGTTGTGGTTATAGTACTGGTTTTATTGTGAAGTTACAGTTCTTGATGCATTTACTGCAACGAGAACTGCAACAAAATAGGTTTACACTTTGGACAGACACACTTCCGTTGCGAGTTGCTGCCAGCTGTAGACAAATACATAGTCACTAGCTGGGTCGCCGTGACACGACATTCACTATTGAACGAAATGCTTCCAGCCGACCCCGCCGAAGCTTAAACCAAAGTTAAGGATGAGGAGTTATGGACCACTGAACGCTTGTCGTGGTCGCTTCGTAAGTGGCGATGCCGCATAAACATAACAATGGCAAAGTTCTTGCTTCAACCTTCTGGAAGTCTAAGTTCTCCTTCCGGAAGTATGCGTTCCTTCTTAGCTCATTAGATATTACATTTTAATTGGAACGCTGAGATGTCCGTCCGTCTGTGTTGTCGTTACTGCCGCTGCTGCCGCTGTTGTTGTTGCTACTGCCATAGGCTAACAGTGGACACTGCCAGCAATGCTGCCACTTCTCAGCCAGATTGGTCAACTGGACTGGCATGGACTAGAACACCCCCCCCCCCCCCCCCATCATACATGTCGTCTGGTGCGTTCGTTGTTGCGCTGGGCTTAGCGTGAGTCGTCCGACTCTGATAGTGAAGACACTTTCGGCTTCGTACCGTCCGCTGTGGCTTCTCCGTAGCCGTGTCGCAAAAGCTGTGCACTGTTGCTGCTGCTGTAAAGCATTGCTGTATGACTTCGTTGCTGTTTTTCTTCTGTACCAATTTAGACTTCATCGTCGCCATCATCGTTGCCTTTGTCGACAACACGCGCACAACAATGCGACGAAAAACGCGTGTTGCCAGAATAATGCGACTTCATCGACTGCGATAGCGATCGTTATCAGTCGACGAAAAATCGTCAGTCGCGTAGGAGAGCATCTCGAGCGTAAGCGAGTGCATGATAACTGACATCGTCACAACGGCCAGACACCGCCACCACCATTAGCCAATACTACGATTAGAATTAATTGCTACGACATTCAGCGATTACCGTTATCGCTATGAGCACATTCGTCCACAGTTCCGATACTGGTTGGCAAGTATGTAACAGGAAGAAGACCGGCTGCATAGGGATGGGACTGCATCCCCGTGGGCCCGGGCCACACTGCAAGCAATTAGACTCAGACAAACAACAGACTGGAACACGGGAATGGAAAATAAAAGGCTATCCAATCTAGAATATAATAAGATGGACAACGGCTTTGTTGCAAATTAAGACAGATGGATGTGGACTAACACTTAACAGCTGTCCTTTGGGTATATTTTCATTATGCTGCAGTATAGTGCATGCGTTCATGACAGTGGACCATTTCGATGTATCTATTTGGCTATGCTTGCGCCAGGCGCAAAGGCTGTTATCCATGTGCTCTCAACGTTGGCTTTGTGGAAGCACGTTACCGGTACGTGATCGGTTGGAATATCAATGATTCATTAGAGGACGAGGGCGTTGTCATTTCTTGTGAAATAACAGGCTGTAGCAGTGTTAGTAAGGTATTTGTCCGTTTTTTCTAGGCTATCCTGCTGATACCAACTCTGACTGAAGCCGGCAGTCAGCTCTACACGGTAGATCGGCGCGATCGTTATGATGGTCAGAAATGACGAGGTAGGTGAAACGAAATGGCAAATAAGATGATCAAGTCAAACTGGTAGTAGGGTGTTCTTCAATCATCACCGAATATTGTAGTAGGGTATCATTGCATAGGCGGTCAGGCCTGCTCAGTCGCCGGATAGACGACGCGTCTCGGCATACCGTCACTGTCTGGGCGGCTACGTGCGATGCCTTCTAATTAGTGAGGTAGTTTCCGACCGCAAGAATTGATCGAAATTGATTGGAAGGCCATTGCTGGGTGGAGAGTTTCGAAGAGTTCATGGCAAGAAGTCGATGGCTCCAATAGCACTGAGCGTGCATTTGCTGGGATACTGATGCGAAACACGCCTATTAAGACAGTAACAGCAGCAGCAGCAGGAGCGGATTCCGCAGCAGCAGCAGCAACAACAACAACACAGCTTATCAGCAATATCTCACTCTGCCGGCGTATTCTTTCAGAACAAGGTCGTTGTCTCATTGTGCCTATTAGACGAAAACAGCAACGACCTCACACAGACAGACAATTAGATCTGCTGCTGAGCCATCGACAGGCAGAGACTCCCTGTCATCGCGGGCGAAGTGCCGACGTGTCAATCGCAGTCCTTTTACCGACCATAGTATTATACTTTATTAGTACCTGTATATATATATATATATATATATATATATAATATATATATATATATATATATATATATATAATATATGTATATATATATATATATTATATATATATATATATATATATATATAGCATTAATTAGTAACACGATGCTTTGTCATAATACAAGCGTTTATTCTTCTTGTGGTTACCTTTTACCCTCCCATCCCACTCTCCCTTTTCCTTTGTCTAGTTTATCAACAACAACACCAACAACAACAAAACCACCAACAACAACAATGACCACTACCGCATCAGCAGCAACGGTAATGACAACGGCGGCTAAACTGGATTACGGAAGCAGCACTGCGGACAAAGGCTAACCGTCACTTTTCAAATCACGAAGACAATCGCAGTTCGCTTCGTCTCAGCAAAAAAATAGTAACCCGTAGTAGTAGTAGTTGTAGTGTCGAGCCCGGTGGCGTGGTGGATTAAGTCTCCGCCTCGCAACCGGAGTCGTAGTAGTAGTTGTAAGTGGTAGTAGGTAAAGTGCAAAACATTTCCGTTGGTTTTCAAATAAACTTGCCGTATCTCAAGTGTGGTCGGTCCAATTAAAAAGTTGTTGTTGCTGTTGCAGTAGCAATAGGCGGGATGAACGGACGCCTGCTGGAACCACTGCAGCCGACGCCACCACCACCATCAGATGGACCGGCAGCGTCGCCTGTTGCGGACGAATTGAAATCAAACTAACTACTATCGCGCACGTCGCCGTTACTTCTGGTTCCCCCTGTATATATATATAATTTTTTTCTTATACATTTGTGCAGTAGTTGTCATTGTAAAATCTATACGCATATGCATATATGAGTATATATATATTTTTTTTAGATATTTGTGCAGTTGTTGTCAACGTAGAATCTACACGCATATGCATATATGAGTATATATATATATATATATTTTTTTATATATTTGTTTACTTACAGATATATTTTTGCAGTAGTTGTCACTGTAGAATCTGCACGCATATGCATATATATATATATATATATATTTTTTTTTTTTATATATTTGTTTACTTACAGATATATTTTTGCAGTAGTTGTCAACGTAGAATCTACACGCATATGCATATATGAGTGCACAAAACAATGCACAAAAATAAACACACACACATACATACAAATTGTGTATTTTTATTTAATGTGCATTTTGGCATCAGCTGTCAACGTGAATGTGTTGCACATGGGGTGCGTGAGCATCCGTTGGCTGCCTCATCAGTGGGCCGTGGCCATTCACTTTGATCTGCTGTCGGCGGCGTCGCCGTTGTCGTTGTCGCCTTATGACGCTTCTGTGTCACGCGCGCTGACAGCCGCGTTCTTTGCCTGTCTTCATTCGACTCATGTCATTTGGCGTTTTTCGACTTCCGTCTCGTCTTCTTCGTCGCTTTCTTCTCTTTTGTTTGCTTCCTTCCGGCTGCCGCAGCAACAGTTGGTGTTTATATGTGTGTGTGTGTGTGTGTGCGTATGGGTGTGCACACTCATATATGTCTGTATCGTCCGACCGCAAACCAACTCGCTCTTAGCGTGCACTCGTTTCAATGGTCTAGGAGCATCAAAAGAGAAATGAAGCAACAGGGCGTGCAGACTCTCGCTCTGGCAGCGCGTTCTTCATGCAACATCGCAGCGTGCACAGGGCACGCTGTCCGACCATATTGTCTTCGCGCGTGAGGACGCGTGCTAGCACCCCTCCATTAGGCGCAACGTTAGCAGAGTGTGCCGATGCGGGGGGAACTCGCAGACGCTATGACGCATCGTGACACATTGTCATGCACCCATAACGGTGGTGATCGCGAGACATGCGCTCATGGCATCAGTGTCGCCTATTGGCAGAGCCCCCTCTCTCTATTCGCTGGTCGGCTGGCTTCCGGAACCATACCAAGAGCCGACGGGGCTTCTTCCCGGTAGGACAGAAAACGACCTGACCATACAACGGTGATCCACTTCGAGTCAGAGAAACCCCTCTGAGTGGGGTGTCACTGTGTCGAACTCATTCACAGTCTGTATAGCTAGACGCAGTGCATTTCAAAAGGACGTACACAGCAGAAGACGCTGAGAGGAGGAAATGTCGGAAGTTTCCAAATGTTAGGTGATGTCGGGCCGCGTCTAAATATATATACCGGTCGACTATAGACACTGAAACGGCGTGCGTCAATCTCTCTGTTTTTCAGGGTGGTTTCAATCTGTGAGGGTATTTTTATTTTTACCTTCAAGAATGCAACTGTTTTTCCTCTATTTAAGAGGAGGGCTTACGTCAACAGCCAGGCGGCCAATGTAGGCCATATCTGACCCCGTTCTTTGCTAAGATATTTGAGAGCTGTACAGTGTGCGAGCTTTGCTCGGCCGACTAATGAAGCTACTAATCTTGCATATTATATTAAAGCCCACTTAACAGAGTTGAACATTATAACACATGCCGTGCCATGGTCGTAGATATCAGCAAGGCGTTCGATTGCGTAGTCGATGTTGACCTTCTATTGGCCGTACTAAAATACATCGGATTGGATAAACCCGCTTGCCGCCGGTTTGCCTACCCCATGTTGGATTGGCTAGAAGTCCTTATCTTTTCATTATTTATATAAATGTTGCCCTCAACTGCGTTGCCTGCCTTCCTAAAGTGTGAAGACTATTACCAACTCTCTTGATATTACTACTTGAAGCTTTCCGTTAGTGCTAATCAATGCAACTCTGGTAGATATTGTGGCTTTTCTCTCGTAAACTGCCCCTTAATATAATATTATATTTATTAACTTATTAATATTATTATTAAGCCACTGCCAGCATCAATTGCATATTGGGACATAAGCATGCCTCTAAGTATGCTTTTAAGCGTATTTGCAAGAACCGATTAAGAGCAAGATACCGAAAGAGAAGAGATCTTTCCATCCCTACAGATCCCTCCCTGGTTCCCTCCCTCGCCCGCATCTAAGAGAAGCATGTCAGGCCAGCGGTGGGTTCTTTCCAAATAGCTGGACTTTGCCTGCAACCCAAACTAAGCCTTAGCAACACGAACACAATAGCGCTTGTGCCGGCAGCAACAACGGTTGCAGAAGCAACCGACGTTACACAGATACCCACCCACCAGCAGGCATGTTAACCAATCCAAAACCCGGTTACGAGATGCGCCGACACAGATTAAATGACACCGCTACTGTTCTGTATGGAAGTTTTTCGACGGCATGACATGGAGGCACACTGTGTATATGAATGTTTATATATATATATATATATATATATATATATATATATATTCCACGCTTTCAACCATTGCGTGCAACTATGGCCCTAATTAGAAACATTTGGGTGTTATATTTTCTCTCCATATTGTAATCTGGAAGTATGCCCTACAAACCCATATATATATATATATATATATATATATATATATATATATATATATATATATATATGCGCTTCTATCTTGTTCTCAAATCATCTCATATAGCTTTATATCGGGCATTCACACACACACGTATATATATATATATATATATATATATATAATGATGCTACCTACAACATCAACGTAATTTAATAGATACACCAATCAATGGTTTGTAAAGCATACTAACAATAACAGTTTTGAGTTTAAGTGTCAGCATAGTTTACTTATAAATATAACAAAAATAAATACACGCACATAAAGCAAATTACAGAATAACGAATGTAGCAGCCACTAAGACAATGCGTCGAAATTTTTTAGTATTATTGTCAGTATATATATAAATATTTTTTAAACATTATACATATATATATTTTTTTGTACACATTATATATATACATATATACACATATATTCCAATGTATAAACATATGAACAGTTCCGTTTACACGCGATGCCGGTATTCAAAGCTAAACTAGGAGATACTGTTTTCTGCATTTGGTTCCATGGCCAAACGTCTTTTAAATGTGCCTACCCATCACGTATCTCTGAGGTCCTGCGATAGCTCATTCCATACTCTTGGGGCATGCAGACAAGAAAGCTCGGCGTTAGGGTCAACCTGAACCTGCAAACCCCCAGTTAGCCCTCATATCTTGGGGGCGTGAAGGGGGTCAATTGGTTCCGACGACACAGACCAGTTATGTTTAGATAGATAGATAGATAGATAGGTTTTATTATTCTCATAAGTGGTTTACATTTGTACAGAGGTTCACAGCTCCTCAAAGCCACCAAAGGTTTCGCACAGCATTCTGCGATCTGGGCCACCCGTACCAAGTTCAGGGCTGCCGAGAAGGTTGCGCTCCATATAGTGATTCCGAAGGTGAGATCCGATTCCACGAGAACCTTATGCACAAGGACCAGAGCAACGCGGGAGACTTTGGCCTTGCTCAGACGCGCCGGCGGTACATTGTCGTAATCTCTGCTTAATATCACAGGTAAGTAAATATGACATCTCGTTTCTGCCACACAGTGACCACAAGCTATATAAAGATCGTGTCGGGTGAACCAACGAGAAAGAGCGCACCCATCGTTCACTTATCGTAGTTACTTTCCTCATTGCTTAGCATAGGTTCAGCGTAGCAATAAATATAAATATATATATATATATATATATATATATATATATATATATAAGAAGGCGATCACTGCCGAGTGTGCAAACGTATTGTTAATTATTAATAAATCATCACAATATTAACCAATATAATTAATATAAACCACAAAGGCTGTTCCAGAGAAGCAACGTCACTTGTGCACTGCAGCCAACTGTGCTGCAGCTATTCTAAGCCGCACTTAGTAAATGACGGTCTGCTACTGCAGAAAAACCAGCAACTGCAGATGCTTTCAAGCATCACCAATGGGCAGAAGAGGAAAAATCGGCTCACAATACAGTGAGTAGTAAAGAGCAACATGCATTTGTCAGAGAGACTGGAGACGAGAGCGAGTGTTAATAGTGTATGCACGGCACGTTGTGTCTGCCCGGAGTGGCTTGCCAGGCATTATTGTCCCGAGGCGTGTGGTGAGACTACCCGGTCCAATACGCACGGGCATACCATGTATCCTGTACACGGGGATGCAGCCTCGACAACCTCAACAGCCGCTTTTACCACACCGCCTTTACCACATCGACCGGAAACGTCAGTGTAGATGCAGCATGTCAGCGTACCGTATAGCAGTGTGTGGCGACGGAACTGCCCGGACTGCCTGAAATGGACTCTCGACACCGAAGTACTATACTAACGTAGCTGATTAACCCAGTCAAGGTGTTTAGAATTAGTTCAGTCTGCTTGCCCGAGGACGTTAAAATGATCTACTCGTCGATCTGTCCTGGTAGCGTTGCCGAGAAGAGACCGGAGAGAACTCCGTCGATCCTGTCAATCTCTACAGCAGTTCGTATAGGTAACCTATCTATTGGAAAACACTCCCGCATAACTCAGATGGAGACGACACGCAATAGCAACAAGCCTCGAGGAAGCTCGTGACTCGTTTGCAAAATAGCAAACGCCGCTCCAGTATAAAGACCTACCAAGACGTGGTCAACACAGAAGGTTGTTGACGAACAATTTCCCAATGGAACTGTGATTTCTGCGTTGCATCAACTCTAGCCCTACCTATGGTCAGCCCCAGTAGATGTGGCGGTATAGCCTGAGTAACTAGAGTACATGCAATACTTCTCTGGCTTCTGGCGTGCTCGACCGTAGGTTCGATCTCGAGCGTGGCGATCTATTTCTTGTGTTGAATGAATGAATGAAACACATAGCTTTATTCATGAGTACTTGCAAATACACTCGAAAGTATACAGCCTCTGTACTGCGAAGGTAGCCCATGGGCTTGAACGAAGGTCTTGTGCTCGTTGCGTCGAAAGGAAAAGCAAAATAAATTAAATTAATGTGAAACATGTGAAAAGTGTATACGTAACGCTTTAAGAAAAAAACAATGATGTCTTCTGCGTTGCCGCACTGGCGTTCTGTGTTTACTGATTCGACGCTGCCACCAAGCTGCCATTTGTTGTTTAAAAATGCCCACATAAAAGTGCAACATTTGCGCATTACCAAAGCCCGAACAAACTTCCACGTCGAACACAAATAGTGGAATCTATTCTATCTGGCCCTCTGAAGTTGAATCGTCTATTATGCAATCACTCATGTAATCCTGTCGTACACACACGCCGGGGAGAGTTCGACCGTGGTTAGTTGAAAAAAGATTTCCTTTATTCTAACCCTAGTAAGGGTATGTGCGTGTGTCTGTGTAGGCGTGCAAGCTGATGGGCCAGTTAAACCAAGTAGAAAAGTTGTCGTGCTATGTACATATAGGCGAGTAGAAGAGAAGCAACTCCTTTTTAAAGATCAAACCTACCAAAAAGGCAACAAACGTGTGGCCTCACCAGAACAAACTGAAAATAAGTATTAGTGTACCGAAGCACCAAAGCTTCGACATCTGGAATTGTTATTTTAGCGTATTAAAGGGAAGGTGGAAATCGAACATCATTCCGGGAGCTCGTCTACAAAGTAGTGCGGGGCTCCGACCCATCAAAAACTAGTCGTGCCCCGTCTGTAACTCCGGCGTAAGATGCCACTAAGTCTTCTAGCTGCCGTCTTCTGCCCTAGAACACCCGCGACGACTTTCTTTACTGATGTAAGGGCATTAGCATCGTCTTCGTTACACTACACAGTTGGTTGCTCTGATCTGGCGCCGTTGTCCTTATCAAAAGCCATAGGAGTGCGTGCTGCTCCGCCGGTCGCAGCTTATCGTGGTTGTGCCATCCTTTCTCAGCCCGGACTCGCTGCCCCCAATACTTGTTTTGCAATCGGACTCTTCTCGGTCCAAAATTCTACGTGCTTCAATTGCTTGTATTTTTTCCCTGGGCCAATAGATCTATCCCGGCCGCCGAAACACTTTTCTGCTGCTTGCGGTTGACGGTTGTTCATGGTTTCATCAACACAGTCAGGGTCTGCCTAACTGACTGACAAGACGCCACGTAGCACAGGATGTGCGAAATCAAAGAGACTGCGCAAAAGGAAAATCAATGTTCCTTTATGGTATTGTTGTTTTATACTGTTGCTGCTGCTAACGTTCTGGTTTTTACTTCCGTTGCGTTACTATTGCCGATTATGTGTATTTTAGCTTGACCGAAGAAGTCAAATTTAGATTCTTGACTCGATTTGGGCACAGGGTAGAGCGTGGAGCCGTTCGCCCTCTCGTTTGGAGAAAACGGCGAGCAACCTGGCTCAATCTGCATCGGCGGCGCGTCCGAAAATGAGGTTCTCGATCCTTTGCTCGTAGAGAGCCGTCAACCATTCTCCCCATTAATAATAGGAAGAAATGTATTGTTTTGACTATCGGCTAATATTAATCGAACAAATACTAATTGTATGAAGCTGTAAAAACATAGGCCCATAATAATCCGAGACTACACCCATGCCAGAGCAAAGCTATTCATTATTAGATAAATCAATATTAAGCAACCCTCATAGCAAGCCAAAACGGTAAAAACGTCTGCTCATATCCGCCTGCGCTTCTGTAAACTACCGCACATTTTATTCATAAACGTGTGCACTCGATCACGTTGTTACATATATGCCTGCCTTTCTTAACATAAAATATACAAATTGGCGAGTGACGAAGTTATAATGTAAAAACTACCGGTGCTGTAAAATAACACGGCGGCCCTAGTCAAGGTTCGAAACGTGCAACACTGAATGGCATAAAAAAAAATGAAGATGGCAACATACGCATATCAAGTCGTGGCAAAAATCAATACGCCATACGAATTTACCCACGACTTGTTATGCATGGTAGGATGGATCTTCACCACAATCGGAGTACATTTTTGTAAACTGGGATTACATTCAACTTTCTGACTTTGTCGTTAAGTCTTATTTTTATCTCGAATCCGTAGCGTTGTCGTTGCGATGCAGAGTCCACTATAGAGGAATTTCTTCAAGCTTTTCATCAAAGCTGGTCGCAATCCTACTCTGGCAATATTGAGTCTCGCGTGGCTCGCCGCAATAAAACAATGATATGAAACAGGACAAGGGCAGTCAATAAAAAAAAAATATATATATATATATATATTGTCTATTGCCCGTGTACGGTTTTTTTGTGTCATGGCTAATTTTAATTCACTCCGGCATTTAAATTGACTAAATTGGAAACCATGCAAACCAATATAACGGTGGCCGGTCTGGGTCTCGAACCCAGTCCTCCCGAATGCAAGGCAAAGGCTTTGCCACTAAGCCATCTCGGTGTATATATATATGAATATATATATATATATATATATATATATATATATATATTTATATATTCATTAATCTTTTTCGGTTGCCGAAGTCGTTTTTTTATGGCAGTGTAAGGTAACCGGAATCAGTGAGCGACATGTGTCTGTCGCGAATCAACGCGCGTCCTTTAGTGTACGTCTTCTTGCGAACGAAGCAGTCTTGAACATTGTTTCTTATCTACCGATTCTTCCTTAATTTCTTGGATATATGTATGTATATATATATATATATATATATGCACCGGTTTTTCCTTGCATTCTTAGTATATACGAGACATAGAAATATGTAAATATACACGAGACATTAGTTGTTATCAGCCGAAGCTGATATGATAGAACGGCGCCCGCGCCGCCCGCCGCAGCCGATCGGCGGCGATACGGACGGTTGACAACGGAAGCTCGCAGCGTCATTCGCAGCGAACAGAATCCAGCAGCTGTTGATGACGCCGAAAAGTCGCGGCGGCGCTCGAAAAAAAAACAGCCCGCAATGCACATGAGAAACAGAGCAGATAGCAGGAAAGTAGACAGTGTAAATCAACAATAATATAAATAACAGTAATGAGATATATATGTATGTATGTATGAATATATATATATATATATAGAGAGAGAGAGAGAGTTAGAAATGAGAGATAGAAAAAAAATAGAGATGGTAATGAGATATATATGTATGTATGAATATATATATATATATATAGAGAGAGAGAGAGAGGGAGATAGAAAGAAATCAATAATATCAAAGAAAAAACAATATATATATATATATATATATATATAGAAAAAAAGAGAGAGCGGAATGGGAGCAGCAAATTTTATTGAAAAGACAAATGTTTACTAGGAACAATGAAAACAAATAGAGACGGAAATATAAAACACGGTGTAGTATTGTAGTAATTTCAGACCACATCGCGACTGTGCGAGAGAGAGAGAGAGAAGCCTGCTACTGTAGATTCATATAATGAGCGCAGCGGGCGGCTGAAGGCGTCGAAGATGACGTGAGGCGAGAAGCGCACGTCAAAGTCACCGAGTCAGCCGTCTGTCTCCGTGTGTGTGTGAGCGCAAACGCGCCGTGCAATTACGCCGTCTTGTATGAAATAACGAAAGTGATACCAGCTTGCTATTATTGTTGTACGGCCATAATTCGCTGTGATTCGCTATCATCGCCGATCGATAGGCGAACGCCCGGATATAACCATGAATACGAGGTATATCCCAGCTTTTCCCTCTCCGTTTCTATATATATATATTTTAATTTTATATATATATATATATATATATGTATATATATATATATATATATATATATATATATATATATATATATATATATATATATATATATATATATATATATATATATATATATATATATATATATATATGCATATTTTTGTGCGAGTCTGCCCCCACAAGCAGCTGCCATGCTGCACTTGTCAATAAACTTGGTGGAATGTGCACGGAATAGAAGCGCATTCCACCGAGTTCATTGGCGGCAAGTGGAATAGCAAAAATAGAAGGTTACCACGATCTTTCTAGTCATTGTTATCAGTCGTAGCATGTATGACCCATTTATCAAAAACAAATAAGAAAACAACTTTTTTTTATCTGGAAACTGCAGCACACAGTCCATACCGCATGCTTGGCAGCATATCATGCCGAGAAGGGCATTCTCGCTGACCCTCGTTGGAGCTCTTTCTGCTCTGGGTCCAGCTGCGTCACCGCTGCAAATATACGTGCGTTCCAGTTTCTTGGTTCGTGTACATGATCGTCTCTTCGGGGCCCAAGCGTTCCTATCCCAAGAGATCGTCAAACCCATTTATAGTGTCTACCACCCCAATGACTGGCAGGCTACCGTTACAACTTTGCCATTTTTTCGCTCAAACAACACACGCCCTCTGCCAGGGGGCGCACCAACGACTAATAACTCATTTATTCTCATGCCTCCTTGTATACTCACAGATTACCCGCGCATTTAGTGAGACTTCCCGCGTCTTCGCTAGTAGGGTGGCGGCATCTTCTATTTGGCGCCATGTATTTAGCTCGCTTTGCCATTGCCGCCGACCGACGCTGTCTATGCCCGCGCTGCTTAACGGACACTGCTATCCTACACCATTATGTCCGCAATGAGATCCTTTAGCAATATCATTACTGACATACTAGAAAGTACGTGGTTCTCGAAGTGCTTCTGTTCATAGGTAACAGTGCACGTTTGTATGCTCTGGCGTGTACCGACTTTGCTGTGACAGTGTGTAAATGCCTATACATATACTGGAGGTACTGCCGCACCTCCGGGCCGGGGAAGTCCTGTGGTTCGTTATTATTTGAGTAAATAAAAAATCAGTTCACCTACCGGTGGGACTAGTTACGGGTGTTAGGCAAAAAGCGACTGACCTGCATGCGTATTTCTCCATGTTTCATTTATGTCGGCTTTTCCCTTGATTGAGTCTCTTATCAGCCTTCAGCTCTCGGGCTATAGTACCTGTTATCACGAGGCTATGAATCACGCAATAGTAGCACTCAATGTCTAAGCTACCGACCAGCAGCGCAGGTGAAATATACACCACAGGCCGTGGTCAATGAGGACACCTATTTAACTAGTCAACAAGTGTATCTCTGTTACCAAGATAATATTAAAAATGACAACACATTTAATCTCCAATTACGCAAGCATCTGTCCGACTAGGACGCATCGATTGTGACAGTTTACTACGATGTCTTCGCTATTGGCTAGACCTGTGCCTTTTCTAGCATTTCCATCCGAACCTCGTGCTTTTAAATTGCTAGCTGCTTTGATAAACTGGCCTAGATCGCTAGACCGCTATATCAGCGGCGTACTCTGCTACGTAATTCCGGGGGAAGCCCGCTATCATCCCGATGGGGAGTCCCTTAATTATAGTATGTCGTACTCTCATTCTGAAGCATGTTCTCTCATTCTGGAGAATCGAGATCTGAAGATAGTTCGACGCCGAATAGCATAAGCACAGTGAAGTGTTTTTGCGCAAGCTAGTCTAGAAAGCAACTATTCAGGGGAAGGCCCATTACACGCATCCTCAACATTAAGAAGAACAGCTGAGAAGGGATTCCTCGCCCGCCGCGAGGTTTCTGCATTGCACCTTATGTATCTCCTCGTAAAAACAGAGCAATTCATACGAAGTAACCCCTACTGTGTCAATGCCTCAAGCGACCCACCCCCCGTTCTACTCTGCAGAAACCCGCAGCCGTGGCTCCACAACACTTTTGATTATCCACACCTACGAGCGTTGCCAAGAGACAGATCGACTTGTACGATGGCGTCGCCTTTCGAGACCAATACCAACGAAGTAACCTTCCCACTGAAATGCAACCCCTCACCGCTCCAATGCGATGATGTAACTTCTGGCACCTTTCGGGCACGCGTTATAATCTCCTGTGAATTCTACCACCGACGGCAGTTAACAATCACGCGCCGACCAATTAAAACCCTAATTACGCATTAAAACCCACTTTTTTTCTACAAACACCCCTAAATACGCATTAAAACCCACTATTTTCTTACAAACACCCCTAATTACACATTAAAATCCACTTTTTTTTCCTACAAACACTCATAATTACAAATTAAAACCCATTTGTTCCCTACAAACACTCCTAATTACGCATTAAAACCCACTTTTTCCCTACAAACACTCATAATTACAAATATAACCCACATTCTCCCTACAAACGCTCATAATTACACATTAAAACCGACTTTTTCTCTACAAACACCCCTAAGTACAAATTAAAACCCACTTTTTCCTTACAAACACCCCTAATTACAAATTAAAACCCACTTTTTTCCTACAAATACTCTTAATTACACATTAAAAGTCACTTTTCCCTACAAACACTCACAATTACAAATTAAAACTTACTTTTTTTCTACAAACACTCATAATTACTATAACAAGGATGTACCTCTACCGTGCCGCAGAACCGTATTGTATATGTTCTTTGATTTCTCCATACTCGTATCGCTTTTGTTGTTCACGGTCTACTCAGGGCTGGCCATACAGATGTGGCAAGTAACAACACAATGAATCCTCCACCAGTTTATCGTCTCGCCAAGCAAAGTGCGTAAGTCTACCAGCTTCTCTTGCAGTTAAGTTGCGTGACCTTCATTAGATTAGTTTTTACTTGGCAGTTTTGCCAAGTCGCTATGGGGTGAAAGAACATGCCAAAAAATTAGTTTTACTGACCTATGTATGGTACAACGAATCTACGAAGGCTATCTGTGTCAAACCCAGAATTCGATTGGATCTTGTTCGATTTAGTCAAAGGAATTCCGGGCCCCGAAACGGCAGACCAAATAGTCCAAGTAACTTCCAGAAGCGTCACAGGCTTTTTGGAATGCAGTTTGAAGAAGACGTTTTAAAAAAGAACTCGCAAAAAAAGAAAGTGACCAAGATGACCCCGAACGAACCCTAATCACAGTGCCAGTGCCGCCAAGGGAGGAGGTTCGGAAACCTCCTCGGCCAACAATCTAGAGAAATGAGTCAAAATTGCCAGTGAATTGTCGCCTCATTGCAGAACAACATAGTAGCGGCATTCAACAGTCATGTTCTTGTTTTACGCAGATGGCCGGGCAATGTTCAGCAGAATCCGTACGGAACTGCAGGCTGCGCTTTGCACACTTGATGAATATTTCTTGCAGAATGGCCTTATAGGAAATGTGTCACGAACAAAAGCTGTAAAGTTCCGGCGTGACGGGCCCGTGACGATGAACTGCGATTTCACGGCGAGCAAGTGCAGTTCGTAAAAACGTTTTGCTATCTCGGAATAGTATTTCGTCTCGAAACACAAAAACGAGTACTTATCCTTCCGCGCAACAGCTTTGCGCAACAGATTAGTATACATGCTCGCGGCCTCAATATTACGTATTGATGAACTCGTAGACCACTTAAATTAACCGCAAACAACCGCCCTGGAAACATGCCGGCCCGAGTATTCTCAAAAAGTGTCTCTAATTCACAGAGAATATAATTTGTTGCCCGCTCTGACCAACCAGGCCTGGAAAAAGCCTCTCCGCCCATGTCCTCACCTCACTTCTGACTACAGTGTTCACAGATTTCATCATGTAATATGCCGGTCTACTTGGTTTCATGCATCCAGAGAGGACTGCAAATACCGTCGTTATGGCGGTCCATGTTCCCTGTATCACTTGCATGGCTGTACTAAATCTGTGTCTCTCTTTCAGGTCCAGCGAGAATACTCAGAAACCATTTTACCATGTTTGTCATACATATTATGTTCATATTTACATACCCAAACAAAGTGCATTTTACATAAATAAAAGAACCACCTTCACACTACACTTCCAGAGGCACGTTTGGCAGGGTTTATGTAATACAATTTTAATTTTGATTCAATATAATAGTTTTATTTTGAAAATAAAAGTTTATGGATCCTTGCAAACAATTATTTAGAAAATAAATTCTCTACAACACTGATAGGTGCAACTAATTTTGTCCGAATTGAAGACCGATCCCCAAGATGATTGCTTACAATATCAATAAAATTACCTCATTCCGTACGCAAAAATGCGTCTAAAATTCGGCTGTCTATCATGCTTACTATGAATATTCATCATAGTGGATAGAAAGTAACGGGACAGTGAGTCTATTAAATCGTAATTTAAATTTCTTAAAAATGTTCTTCTTCAGAGTAATACTGAGAGCGCGTTGGCAGCAGGCATACTGTCCGCTTTCAAATGTTTGCACTCTGAACACTGCAGTTCTGCTGCCTGAATTCCGTTGTATCACTGCGCTATGAATGAAGCTAATCGTAAAGAAACAATTCTGAGAAAGAGTTTAGATAAATATAACTGCTTTTATTAAAACAGCAATATATTAGGGTGGGAAAGATTTTGAAACTATAAATGGTGGAGGTGGTCTCTCAGATTAAAGGCTATTTGAAAACAAAATTTAAATAAGTCTAGGCAAGCTGCTCAAAAGCAGACCTTATTGGGCAGTAGTACTATGATCTAGGCCAGTACTATGATCCTCGAATATTTTCCACAAACCTGGAAGAACACGCCCGCACCGTTCGATGTCAAAACTGGACCCGCCGGCCTTCAGAACTTAAATATGTAACACTGTGCCTATCACGAAAGGGACTCAAAGAGTACCTCGGTATCATCTGTCTGCAAGCAATGTACTATAACTTACGCGGACAAGCTACCGCGTACTTAACTCCATCTTAAAAAGTGTATTAGAGCAGTAAAAATGATCTCGTCATTTTGCGTTTAAAGACGTTTGTATAGATATAAAATAAAAAGGTCCCAACTTTTAAGTAATGTCCACTCGTTTGTTTCAGACATTAACTTACAAATCGAGTGAAATTTGTATAAAATACATCTCGCCTATCAGACAAAGAAGTAATCAGATTGAGCACACAACGCGGTACAAGTCTTTCAGCCACTTTCAGTATTATTAACTATCTCCTATGGCGATTAACTATGTCCACTATGGGGCAGAACATACTGTTGCAGTGAGCGTCAGTTAATTCAAATTACGATCCTTCCATTAAATTCAAAAATGCTGGTCAGTTATGAGAATGATAGTATTAAAAATGACCTTTGTTAGAAATTACAAGGAACATATAACAAACGAGTACTCGGCATTTATTTATTTTGAATCGGATCCGGCCACGGTTTACAAAACTCTTTAAAAACAAAAATACTGTACTTTCTTTAGCTAAACTAAAGAGTTGACATAACAATTAAAATTACACTGAACACCTAAAACGCCGAATACCTGCCCTACCTTAGTCAGTGAGGTACCTTTGTAAGCACTTTATGCCATGCGAAGTTTCTCCAAACGAATTCGCATTACCTGACACAGCTTTATTTTACAAAAGGTGAAACGAATCACTGCAATATAATCGCAAATGTTTTTGGACGCTTTCCGTTTATGTCATAATCTACCTTATTGCTCATTCGATCCTACCTATAAGTAAACAATAGACCGTAGAAAAGGTTTGCGTTTTACTCAAAGGAAGAGACGTGACCCGTAGAAAACTTTTAGGCGGAAGCATGAGAGCCTAATTATCACCATAGAGATCGCGGTTTGTTTCTGACTGATATTGTGATGCGTACAATTTCGAGCTATATGTACGGCGGTATTTCAAGTCTTGCCAAAAGTTTACGACCCAAGATGCTACGCCGAACTATAAATTTAGGTCGACACACTATAATGTCCCAATTCAACAAGGGAGCCAAACTTAATTGCATAGGTTGTATATGGACAATTAACACGGCGTTAGGGAGAGACATTGATAATAATAAAACTTGAATTATTGATATTTATATATTATATACAGCTCATATATGCATACAAATACATTCATAAGTCACCAAGCAAAGTCTGTTTAATATTTAAAAAAAATACACGAATATATGTTTTTACGGGGGGGGGGAAAGGGCAGTAACTAAAATGCTTATGCATACCCAATGATATGGATGGTGTGGAATATATATATACAAACATTTTTTTTCTGTGAAATAAAGTGAAGAGCCAGGCTTTGGCACCATATTTCGCAGTTAAGACACAACTTAACACAAACCAAAACGTCTATCCTGAAGGCGTGTGTGTTATATAAATAAGGACTTATCAGAACCCTTAAATTGGCAATTTTTATTTGATAATTCTTATGGTCCGATATGTGAAAAACGAATCCTTAAAATATATTACAGACATAAGACATCCTCTCTAGAATTCGAGTTTGTGCGGAAAAACACCTTGTCTGCCATGCATTAACGCCACAGAGCAAGATGTTCCATATCTTTGGTCATTTCTCATATTATATATATATATATATATATATATATATATATATATATATATATATATATTCCCTGATATCTACCTGCTTATGACACTTTATTAAATCAACATGCAATTGCTTGTTAAGTCGCCCATGTATACCTGGAATCATACTTCCAAGGTTTATAAATATAAAAAACACACTTATATATAGATATACACAGAGAGAAAATGCGACAGGGTGAAGGAGCGAATCGCGTGGCACCGAGGCGCAACTCAGGGTATTAAACAAACAAACCTCTAGCTACGAGTATATGGCCTTTTAAGCCAAGTGTATATTTCAAGTACAACCACCAGTGTACCCGGTAGAAGTGTATAGGGGTAGAAAATATATGCTAACCATAGGTAAGTCGTAGTTTTCTCTGCTATTCTACGGAAGTACTGTTCCGTCAAAAGCTAGCTAGAATAAGTACAAGCTTATGGGAAATATTTTCAATATAACCTAAATAGCCGTGACCTTGTATTGTAAGGCTTAATTGCCAGCGAAAGGAACCTGGAAGTGGACCAGGAAGAAACAAGGGTCGTATTAAATCAGCGTCTCACCGTTGTATAGACAAAAGTCCGTAGCAATGTAATTAGGAAATACTTAAATCTCGCTAGCTACTAAATGTAGAGAGCCAACAACGTCTGAATTGGCAGCAGGGCGGTGGCAGAGTCGTTGTCGCCGTCGTGGTGTAATTATGGAATAGTTAGTAATTAATCATGAAAGCTGACGATGCGGCGATTTGGGCCACCTCGTTTACAAGTACCACCATCGTCACAATTTACATCTGCCAGTACACCTCTACCCGTATAGGGATACTAGCGGAGCCGCATCCACTTCCGCAACACGCAGGGCTATCATTTCGGATGGTGCGTATAAAGCAGAACGCGATGATCTGCTCAGCAAAGGCAAAACGACATCGGTTTGAGTTTGTGTTTCGCCCAACGCTGCTTGTCGACAACCTCAGTTGCTTGTAAACAGTCGTCTAAATCACGAGAAGCTGTCACGTAAGCAGATTGACGAGAAGCAGGGCCGCCCAGGTCCGGTCACGAACGCCATCAACAGAAAAAAAAGCAAGCACAACAAAAGGTGGTAACAAAGCAAGTTAGAATCACAAGAAACAGCAATACGATTGCGGTAGACTTAATATTCATTATGACCAAGCGTCAAACATTAAAAACTCATCACATAGAAAAATTCGCCTCATACCAATGATATATATATATATATATATATATATTTATATATACACAAACATAATATATATATATATATATATATATATATATATATATTTTTTTTTTTTTAAAGATATTAGTATGTTTATTTATATAACTTTGCTATGTAAGCACTTTGGAGTAGACAATTGTCTCCACGCGAACGTGTGATTACGGGTTCTCTAACCCAGGGTTAGCCCAGTTCAACAATGTGCCCCGAACAGACGCTGCATTTCCTCGTTGAATGTCGAGCGACAGCCTCTGACGCAAGAATTCGGATGCTCTCGAGTCTCCTGTCGAAAGATTAAGGCTTCTGCCTACGCGTTGAATCAGTTTGAGCGTAAGGGGGCCTGCAGTTCTCATAGTCTCGAAAGCCAACGGACAAAATTCGTGCGGATAATCCACACTGGAATATTTTCTGCATTTGTTAGCCTCAGCTAACCTGGAAGCATGACCTGCTCGGTCCGCACCTGCACCGACCATCGAAGGGGCTAATGAGTCGGTAACAGTTCCGTCCCAAACAAGCATGCGGCCACGCTCAAAGGGCGTCAGAGTCAGGCCGTCAGGTCTTTTTCCGTCATCCCTCGATAGACCCGGGGGCTCTAGAACACATGGGAAGCCGGCAGATCGAAGTGCGCGACTAAAGGTGTCATTTAGAGCGGAGTGACGTGCTCGTCGGCCTGCACTTAACGCGCATGACAGGCCATGATGTGCCAACGCGTCCACAAAATCATAATATATAAACATAATAAAACATATATAAATAATAATATAATACAAATATAATGTGTGTAACTGCAAAAGTACATCCTTCATACAGATCAGGGAAAAAGAAACCTAGTCGAAAACATGACGCCGACTGGCAGCTAGGCTCTATTTGCATGCTGGCTTGAGTTGATCCGTTAGACAGTTACATTGAGCATCATAGTGGTTTACCCTTGTCTAGGTTATACAATGTAGGTTTTTATTTTATCGAGCACACTAGTATATATATATATATATATATATATATATATATTTACATATAAATACATATATATATATATATATATATATATATATATATATATATATATATATATTAGCGGTAGATGCATACCGATGCGAGTAGGTGGACGTTTTCGTTATCGTATGCACACTTACCAAAGCGGACCGGTTGATCAGTCGCAATGGGCGTGACGCGATTCGCTCTCGAACGGGATACAGAAGCAGGAGGAGGCGGAGGACCGAACGCTTGCTGATGGTCGTCCGCAACACTGGGGTCCTGCATCAAGTAGGCAGCGATCATGGCGAAGTTGTTGAAAGCTGGACTGCTGGCCTCCTTCGCTTTGCGACTCAGCGATGATTCGACGATGAGGTCCTTTGCCTTGAGGATGTCCACCCGTAGTTGGTACGCACTCGCATAGCTACGTTGTTGAACACAATGACACAACAAAAATCTGCCCGCAATTAGAAACGCGTCAATAAAAAGTATGTACAGGATCTATACGCAGGGTTTGTTACGCTTGTTCGAACTGGCTGACTCTCAGCCAACATTTAACGCCCTCATGGAGCCGCTCTCACATGCTGCTTCATACCACGGACCGCAATAAATACAAATGTGCAACGGTGGGGGGTCGAAGCCGTGTCTCCTCCGGTCGCAAGGCGCTCGCGTATGCACCACGCCACCGGGCTCGACCTATCGAACGCAGGTTATGAGACCATGATATATAATAAGATAGGCTTGTATCTAAAAATTATATGGAAACATAAAAGTGTGTTGGGCCCTTAGTTAACATCAGCAATATATGCCAAATATTACAATAGCCACTTGCAATACAAAACGCAGTGCGACGTCAAAAACAAAAATACATTTTATTAGCCTATTTTTTGCATTTCGTCATCTTGACATCATGTACGTATATACACAGTTGTACAGCAGGCACTTCGCCATTAACATACTTTTTCGTAACAAATCTCCGATCTTTCAATTATGTAACATGGTTATTTGCAAATGCCGAGATCTACCCTTGGTACTAATTACAAAGGTTCAGTCGATCCCAACAAGGTAACCTTTATATATATATATATAGTCTGGCTCTAATTGTGCAGACTAAGCAGAGCTCCGGAAACAGACTTAGATAACATAAACTAGTAACTGCTTAATCAAGCGTGCCAAAATATACCTCTCATCAATATACACATTGTACTGATCCGGGGTACACAAAATAGTGTATTGTTTGATGTACTGGACGGTCGCCAGGCCATTAAACCGCATAGAATCAATAAATGCGATATTCCACACATAACATTGCCTTGACGGCCTTGCTAAAGAGCACACTTTCGAGCTTTTGGCGGAAACCTCTGACACTCAATATTGAACTTGAAAGCTGTTCGTAAATGCCGCCAACGGAAGATCTCTCCTTCGTTACAATTACATATCATCAGTCAACCCTAACAACAATATATATACTGCCTGCTTCAATTTAAGCACAGTGAATTAATATACACGAATGAATTCCAGTATTGCCCGGGAGAAACAGAGCTCTCGCTACAAGCCCATCAAACACTAGACCGGGACAACACAAATCCAGTGAATGCCTACTGGAATTAATCAAAATATGTCTCCTATGTATATACACAGATATATATGGGATTTTCGTGCATTGCAGCGAACTGGTCCTCAAGAGCACCGCCGCCCAGAATCACGAAACTCTGTAAGCCACTAAACTTGCCGAGATCCTCGCATATATATATATATATATATATATATATATATTGTATATATATATATATATATTGTATATATATATATATATATACTACTGGTCCGCGGTCTGCGGAATAACGTATTGCCTGACGTAGTCATCGGGCGCCAGTTCGTTATACCACGTCGGATCAATAGGAGTGACATTGCGAATGTAGCACTTCGTCGTCTTGACGACCTCGGTGAAGAGTACAACTTCGGGATTCTGTCGAAACATGCACGACGACGGGTGAACGAACACGTCACGTTTCGACTCGAGCGCTCGATAGCGGTTGGCCTTGACGCGGTACGCGACATTTCGGAACAGGCCGGTGATCAGCGCCTTGCGAATGTTGTCGCTCGTCGACTTCGAGAGCGCGATGTTCAGCTGGCCGCAGACGCCGCGCAACTGCTCGCGGATATTCTTCACATTGGCGAGCGTTCTCGCGTTGACGCCGTTCGTCTCGCACCACTCGCGGTTGCCGTTGGCCTGGTTGAACTTCGTGTAGATATTGAGGTACATTATGAGATCGCCTTCGTTCGTGCCGAACTGACGCACCGCGACATTCTGATGGCTCGATTCGTCGCCACCTGACGAGGTGTCCCCGCCGCCGCCGCCACCGCCTCCACCTGAAGTCGTCGAATTCATAGGCGAGCTGTCAGCGCTCAGCATGGCAATGATTGTCAGCATGGGTTCGACACAGCTGAGAGCCTTCGCGCCGAAGATGCATCGGCTAAACTCCGGCTCGAGCGGGTAGCGACGCATCATCGAGCCCAGCGGACTGAGAACGGTACGTCCCGTGTCCTTCAGTTCGGTCGCGCCCAGCAGCTTGAGCGTGTGCAACGCCTGCTTGACGGCGTCCTCGGACGGGCTCTCGAGCCAGCGAAACGCGCCGATGTCCAGCCGGAGCGCCAGCACGCTCATGACGACGTTGGCCAACGAACACCGCCGTATCTCGGCGATGGGGAACTTGCGCAGCTCCTTGAACTCGTTCACCGTTACCAGGCGGTAGCATTCGCCATCGCCGATACGGCCGGCGCGACCCGACCTCTGCCACGCCTGCGCCTGTGAGATCTTCTCCACCTTGAGCAGTTCCATGCCCGTGGTCGGATTGTAATGGCGGCACTTCATGCGGCCCGTGTCGACGACAAACTTCACGCCCGGTATCGTGATCGACGTCTCGGCGATGTTCGTCGCGAAGATGACCTTGCGCACGCCCCGCGCCAGCGGCACCAGCACCCGCTCCTGGACGTCCTGCGGCAGCGCCGAGTAGAGCGGCATCGCGCGCACGTCCTGGCCGAGGCCGCGCGCGACTTCGTTCGCGCTGCGCACCATCGACTCGATCTCCTCCTGGCCGGTGCAGAACACCAGAACGTCGCCCTCGTCCCGTTCCTGGACGATCTTCAGCACGGTGACGAGCGCGGCGTGCACGTAGTCGTCCTGCACCTCTGTCGTGTAGTGTATGCGCACCGAGAACTGGCGGCCGTACAGCGAGATGATGTCGTCGCGCGTCAAATCGAAGAAGTCGACGTAGACCTTCGGGTCGACGGTGGCCGACATGATGACGATCTTGAGCGGGCGGCGCATTTTCTGCCGCCGCCTCTGCAGGTCGCGCAGCACCGAGCAGAGTACGTCGTTGTTGACGGTGCGCTCGTGCGCCTCATCCAGGACGACGACGTCGTAGTGCATCAGCATCGGGTCGTCGAGGCTCTCGCGCAGCAGCATGCCATCGGTGACGTACTTCAGCCTCGTGGCGGCCGACGACATCTCGTCGAACCTCACCGAGTAGCCGACGAGCCCGCCGAGTGGACAGCGCATCTTTTTGGCCACGTAGCGTGCCACACTTGTGGCGGCCACCCTTCGCGGCTGGGTGATACAGATGCTCGTGCAGCCGCCACCACCGCCGCCACTGGAGACATACTTGTTGTTGCTGTCATACTTGTTGTTGTAGCTGTTGTTGTTGCTGTTGCTGCTATTGTTGCTGTTGCTGCTATTGTTGTTGTTGCTGCTGTTGTAGTTGTTGTTATTGCTGCTGCCGCTGCTGCCACTGTCCGAGTAATCCGGCCCGAGTAACAGCCGGGGAATTTCGGTCGTCTTGCCTGACGCCGTCTGGGCGACCACAATCGAAACGGGCCTCGATCGAATGTGTCGCACAATGTCCCACTTTCGCTGCAGAACCGGCAGCTGCATGTGACCGCCGACAACAGCGCCGGGACAGTGATCTCCACCAGCCGTCACCAGTGACGCCGGTGGATGTCCATTGGCAAGAGGCGTCGTCGCAAATCCGTTAGCTGACGGCCCGGGCGGAGGTGGAGGAGGCGACATTCCGTCCGTCCCTCCAGAACTTCACCAAAAACCGAGAAGTGATGACTATTATTTGTCCGTCCGGCCTTCACCGCCTCCTGCTCCACTGCTCGGCTGCCGCCCGCACAGAGGCTCACAACAACAACAACGGCGGCGCGTTCCGAACGAACAGCTGTTCAGCAAGTCAGGCAATGCGAACAATCGAACGTTCCTTTTTCTACTTGTCGTCGTGCTTCATTCCTTCTTCTTCTGCTCGACGTTGACGAGGACGCCGATACGCGATCGGCGCCACGGCCATTCACACGGCCGTCGTGTCACCGTTTCGTCGTCGGCCGCATACGCACCGCCGCTGTATCCACGCCACGCCACTACACGTTACTCGAACTGTCTTAACGACGAGCAGCAGCAGCAGCAAAATAAAGAGTCGTCCGAAAGAAGTATGTTGACGCGAACCTGAACGACGGAAAGCGCGACCAAACGAAACAAAACGAAATGCTCCACCACCGCCGCACTGGTATCGGCGCCTGCTCAGCTCTGCTTGCTGTTTCGAACGCACATGGACCGAGCGCCTTCACGCCTCATCACACCGTGCGGCGGCTGATCATGTCGTCGTCGGCGACGGGTTGTATTTCTGTTGATGATGATTGTGATTATTATCAGAACGACAACAACAACAATAACACGACAATGTTGTGGCCAGTTGCAGACGACGACCGCGACGGCTATGGCGACGATAATGGGCAAATAGCAAAGCGGCGCTGGGTGAGTGGGTGGGTGGGTGACACCGTGGATAAATGAAGAGCTCTAGCTTCTGAGCTGATAAATAGGTGGTACTTACTGCACAGGCCAATAATATTATAGTACAACACACGGGAGTACCGTTCTCGCCTAGAGGATGAATGCATTGTTCGTGCTGTTCGTCGCTTTTGGGCGCCGGGCGACTCGACCGAGCATGGAAAGAGCAGCCAGCAAATTGCCCTCTCCCTAATTTGGCGAGGGCACGACTGACATCGCTCATCGTGTTTGAGTTCTATATAAACGAGAAAGTCTTGCGCCGAAGTCAAGGCAGAAAATCTTGAGTGAACCCAGCAGTGAGTAGGCAGGTACTGTCAGTACTCTGTACAACACAGGCTGAAGTGAGAGTGTTTGTCGCCGATTTCACTCGATTTTTTGACGCGTTTTGTGTCGTGGTCGTGTCCACCATCGTCACATTTTCACTCAGACCTTGCCGAGATAGTGACTGGCTTGCAATTTTTTGCCCTCCGAATGTCAGCGCTTTACTTTTCTGGGTACAGGCCTGGTAATAACCCTCTGGTGCTTGAGTAGAGGGCCATGAAAATGTACCCAACTCGAATCATTTGTGATGGGTTTCGAGAACTAAAAACCAGTTGTGATCATTTTTTTTTCAGAAATTATCGAGCCAGGGACACTCGCGTCTCATTTCTGCTCTGCGACAAAGCATTCATCTCTAGCTATGCGCATTTGCCATTTTGAGTTTCCACCAATCGACGTCATTTAGGGATTTGTCACACAAACTGAAATGTTCAGTTCGATTTTTTTCCTACCATACATCCGTACACACTCCTCAGAGATAGAACTTTACCCTCAATAATCGGCCAAGGCACATCGAAATGTGGATTTGTACAAAATTACTATACGCAGCTCGATTTTTGCATGTTCGTTTTTGCAATTTTCTCACGCCGTTTTTGGTGGGAGAATCGACTCGCATTGTCTACGAAATCATCAAAAAAGATAGCGCTACCTACCAGCTGGTTAGATTTCGACTCACACTCCACTAAGTAAATTGCGAGACTTTTTTGGCACTGATATCTTTAGATTGACAAGATCGACAGCCGTGCTCACCAGCAGTTCGCAGTAGGTAGACCTACAGCGCCATGGAACTGCGCACCTCGTTAACCTGCAATGTTTTCTCCTGTGTGTGGACTTAGTGAAAGTTCCCCACCGAAAAAAAACACAACCCCCAAAAGGCAAGCATTTGTCTAGTAGGCAGTAAATAAAATTGATGTGGTATTTGTGTATTAAATTATACAGCAATAATAATTATATAGGACTATCGACAAAAGCAACAATACTATGATTGATTTTTTATATGTAACAAATCATTCGGCGTATACATGGGAGTATGCACGCCTGGCGCTAGAATATAAAACGCAGTTCAAACCTCCGCGATAATACATTCAACTTGTTTAATGGTCTACGCCGGACAGCTTAATTAATAATAATCATATAACTTCTAACTGCGCGACGTTTTTTTTGTGAACTATGCATTAAGAATTATCTGCTATGTTAGGACCTTCCGCCTTTATAACCTAAGACAGAAAAAAAGCTGATGGCATTGAAATGCCATCAGCCACTGATGTATGTATTTTGACAAATTTATGACTCGCTTGACATGTATAGCTAAATGCAAGCAACCTTGAGGCACTTGGAGCGGCATCGGCATATTGAGATATCTATAAGTAAAACATTTTTAAGGAGGTTGTTTTTAATTCTAGACTATCCTCCGTCCGGACATGTTGGGTTTCTCCAACAGTCCTTGTGGCAGCATGGGTTTATCATCTACTCTCAGTGAGCATCGCTCAAAGAAAGTCGATCAACAACAGGGGCCCCCTAGACCACGCCGCTACATATTGAGATATCTAGGTTTTCCCCATTGACTCTCAGAGGCATGGTCTATCGTCTAATCTCAATGAGGATCGCTCAACAAAACTTTGATCAAAAACTAGTCCCCTAGATCACACACAGATATATATATATATATATATATATATATATATATATATCCATCTTTAGCTGATAAGTATTGCCTACCTGAACATGATCATCTTCATCTGGATGGCATCTTTCCACGCATCAACGAGACTCACTGCGCAGGCCTTCATAACCTCTTCCTGAACAAGCTCCCTGTGGCTTTCAATCGCTCTGATCGTGGGCACGACCAGGTACTGAAGCAGCGGCATGATGTAGTTGATCTCATGTCCCGCCTCTGAAAGAGTGAGCCAAGTTTATCCTGGGAGATCTAAAAAGATTTAGGCATTTGTGTAAACTAACGTCCGTGCAACAACAGTGAACGTATGCTACACTCCCTCCCCACATTTAGCCTGAGCTGATGGGTGGCTCTCAAACCAGCGGTGAGCGCGCAGGTCATTCCGATTGCATCGAATGTAGAGCTCGTGAGCTTTGAACTATCCATTCATACAGCCTCATAGTTTACTATGGATTGTCGATGTACTACATCGTTATCTCTCTTTTTCTGGGCTGTATCTAGCGCAGACGTTTCATCTTTGTGTTTGTTACGTACCGATCTTCTTCCGACGGAAGTATCTGTTCGGTGGAAGATTCGCCGCAAAATATTCGGAGCACATCAGCTTGCAGTTTGTCTCAAACTGTCGTAGCTGGGTCTGCTCCAAGCTCTGAAACAGTATGAATACCTCAAACGTATAAATTAAAGGTATATATATATATATATATATTAGCTTGTCTCAAATTGTGGATAAAATTATACATGTTCGGTGCAGTATAGAATATAATCGTGTAATATGCCAAAAGTTGACGCTAACTATATATTACCAAACTAAAACTCTACTGTGTATGAACATCGAATATATTAAATTTTGCTTCCTTATAATTACTTATAATTAGTTCTCCACAATTCCCCTGTTCATTAGCAAAGACAACTTACTTAACATCACAAGCGCAGAAAAATTATGCTGAAACAATACATTTATGGCCATTAATAAAACGCAACCTGCAGTGAACGGAGTAGGCACGATTAGGCGTCAGGAACAAGAGTCGCGTCTGACGCTGTTTCCAGCAATGCACTAATTAATGAGGTCGGTTAATGTTTCGATTTGAACTGGATTTATCACTGAACAGAGCAAACACAAAAATAGTAGTTTTTTTCTATAAATGCACTCCCCTCTTCAGATAAATCTCCCGTGTTAGTGGTGTGATATAAATACATTTGTCTGCAAATTGAACAAATCAAGCTTACTTGCACATTATCTCGGGTAAGTACAAAGTGCAAAACCAGACTGTTCACAGAATCGGAGCTAGGCACGGGTTTTTTGGCAGCGCGAACTGCTTCTTAATGAACGGAGGCGTAACGAGCATATGTACAATGTATGCTCTACGAGAGTGCTTTTGTCAATGTCTCGAGTCTCACCATGAAGAAAGCTATCGACTGCTGTTGGCGCCTATCGATGTCCTTAACAAAAGTCCAATTAGCAAAGTGCGACGGCGGTAGACGTCTTCCGAGAAAGTTCTCCTTGTCTTTGTTACGAAGATTATTTAGCGAGAAGGCTAATGTAGATGAAGATGATGATGATAGTAATGTTGTTGTTGTTCCTGCGACTGCTGAGGCACCTATCGACATGGCCGACGTCTGACACATATTGCTCCGTACGAGCAGGTAGCGCATACGAGCGAGATCTGTGTAGCCGATCGCGAGATACTGGTACGGGTCCCATGAAGGGCTGAACATTTGCCGATCTTCCATCCACTGGATGGCCAGCTGGAGTGTATCGATGACGGCCTGTCTCACTAGGAACGCAACCACAATGACAAACATGGAAAACAACTATTATCGCTCATAGCCAACGCTCGCTATTGTGTGAACAAAAACAATCCATGCGCTATCGCGTACACACGGCCAACAACAGTTCGAAAACGAATCATGATATGTTAAGCCGTTTACACGGCCTGACTCCACAAATACGAGCACACTTTCTCTTAGTCAGCCTACTTACTGCGTGCATCTTGACTGATTACACGTACGTTCGCTACGTATGTAGTTTCCAAATGAAAAACATATTTTCTGTTCGCGTATCTTAATGGAAACCAGGCACTTTATCTACGGTTCTCCAACCAAACCTCCGATTTTTGCTCTTAAATTGACCCGTTTAGAATACGTCCACCTGTGGAACGTCACTGTATATATATATATATTAAGGGTAAAAATACGGCAACTTGTAAGATTGTGAGATAACAATGAGTAAGTATTGAGTTCAAATTGACCTGTCTAGGTAAGCATACAATCATTTGTAAAATGCCAACATATGTCTAGGTGAGAATACGCCAGCTTGTACGATGTCCTACGTGAATATATGTTTTTATTTATGTATATGTATGTATGTATATATATATATATATATATATATATATATATATTGCAGTATTGCTTACCGAGAACCTGATGCACGACGTTGTGTGACCTGGCATTGTCCTGAGGACATGATACCAGGTAGCCAAGTAACGGTTCAAGCGCCCTGAATAGATGTCGACCAGTGTCTGTTCCCACGCGGCCACCGGCCACTGGTACTGGTTTACTCCGACGTAGAGCATACGAGATGGTCGCACGACTCATGTCTGTGACAAAGACCACATAGACAAACTTGTTTATCTTTCACGAGGCGTATATATATACATATATATATAAAGGTACGAAACATCGTAACTACCAAACTGGTTGACATTTGAACACGCCGCTTTAGGAGATTGTAGTGAAATAAATAATATCGCTAAATATGCGAATGCAGTGTTGTGCGCACGCGTTGGCGCCTTTGCATGACGAGAGAAGCGCAGGCAGCTGTGTGTCCAAATGACGCGGCAGTGCATGCATGGATAGCATGGCGTTCATCATTGCAAAATTTGACGATTGAGAAACAGCGAAGTATTATCAGATTTCTGACCGCAGAAGGTGTTCGACCGGCCGATATTCCTCGCCTACGAGATACTCTGTAGCCTAAGCGACTCCAGAAAAAGCAAACGGTTTGAGTGCTCCTATGTCTATACAGCTTGGAACATATCAAGCACAAACCTTTCCTCCAGCAACTCGTCGCAACGATGTAAAAGATCTCTTGATAGATTTTCGTGATCGCGTTCAGAGCATCGTCGTCAAGATCTGGTGGTACGTAGCATGGTGAAGAGCAAAGTAAGAAGACTGCATTAGCAAAAAGTTGATTCTCGCGTGAAATACAAAATGTGCATACACAAATATACTATAAGTGGAAATGTATGAATCTAAGTGGAGTGATCGGACATGGACTGAATACATTTAAAACTAAGCATATATATATATATATATATATATATATATACAGGGTGTTGCAGGAATATTTGAAGAGCGATATACATAATTGTAGAGCTCGTTAAAGCAAATGTTTTTTTCAATGGAACATGGTCTCTGAGAAGTCTTGTTTCGGAGTGAGACTGAAATTACTACAATTTGTGACACTGGTGTTTTTGCCCGACATAGGAGAACAAAATGTGCTGTTGCGAGACAACCAGTCTTCCTATACAGAAAATAAGCACACCGTGTTCGTGATAAAATTCTGCTCCATCTGAAGGATATGCAAGGCCGGTCAGAGAACGCGACATGGTCGCTTAGAAGAGAATTCGCCAAAAATGAGGTTCTTTATTAGCGTTCACGCGAAATACTTCAGAATCATAACCCTACAACCACTCACAGCGCTCAAAATGAACATATTCAGCCAATGCGCAATTCATGGCGATCATTTTGGTACCAAACATATGTCAATGCGAGCTGTGGTTGCGGAGTAATTACGATTTTTCGGAGGGCATGTCCAGATTAAGTGAATGTAAAATGACTGTCTGGCGACGTTCACTACCGCCGACGTGTCGCGCGACAGCCGCAGCGCGCCATTTTTCACGCATTTAACCTGGACATGCCCTCCGAAAAATCGTAATTACTTTGCAACCGCAGCTCGCCTTGACATATGTTTGGTACCAAAATGATCGCCATGAATTGTGCATTGGCTGAATATGTCTGTTTTGAGCGCTGTGAGTAGTTGTAGGGTTATGATTCTGAAGTATTTGGCGTGAACGCTAATAAAAAACTTCAGTTTAGGCGAAATCTCTTCTAAGCGACCATGTCGCGTCTTCTGACCGGCCTTGCATATTCTTCAGATGAAGCAGAATTTTATCACAAATACGAAGATGTGCTTAGTTTCTGTATAGGAAGACTGGTTGTCTCGCAACAGCACATTTGGTGCTCCTATGTCGGGCAAAAACACCAACGTCACAAATTGTAGTAATTTCACTCTCACTCCGAAACAAGACTTCTCAGAGACCATGTTCCATTGGAAAAAACATTTGCTTTAACGAGCTCTACAATTCTGTATATCGCGCTTCAAATATTCCTGCAACACCCTGTATATATATATATATATATATATATATATATATATATATATATGTGTACCTATCTATAAACGTAGCTAGTGTCGGCCGCTTTTGATGATACATATAAATATATATATATATATATAAATTATGAGTAAAATGTCTTGCATAAAGCTTCTCAGCGTCTGCCACTTATATGTGGCACTCCTTGGTACGGCGGCGGCAGCCGTCTCTTCAAAGCAAATACGTTTATGGGTGAGTATATATATATATATATATATATATATATTCTCATAATACGATTGGATGGATTCACATTTTTGTACATTTATAGTGAGCGGGTAAAGCGTTTTGATTTATGAGGAACACACCTGAAGGAGCGTGGCCATCTCGGCTGTAGTCGACCAGTGAGAGAACCATCGTCTTAATGTGGGAGTCTACGCCAAGCAGACTAAATAGACGACCGGAACTGCGGGCCGAGCCGGCAGCACGGTACGGCATCGCTGATGGGACCACGACACTCTCCAGGGCTCGAACGGCAAACGATGCCCAGTACGCTTCCCAGAACACGTTGGCAATATTCTGCTCTCACATGTACATATACGCGCATGAAATAAATGCAAAGAAGACCCTTTTCAAAACAAACTCCAATATTTCTAAGTCCTCGCAAACCTGTAAAAGCATTACTCTTCCGGGGGCTTTGCAATGCTGCAACGAGGTGCGTACATTCACTTCCGGCTATCTACCCCATTCTGTGCCGCGTTGACATGTATATATATAAGTTGGCACTATATGCTCTAGTAGTAGTAGCTTGCTTTTCTAACGCGCATACCAAATATGCACCTATATGTATTTAAGGGTACAATTATACTTCATCGCACGTGTTTTATTAATTAAAAAAACTTCTTTAAAAAGGCTTTTCCTCTTTGGTGATGGTTCACGGACGTCGTTAAGGCATTGTATCTCTAACTAAAAATGTCTGATGAGAAAGGTGACTTTGTTTGCCAGATCTACGCTATCAGAACGGACTCGTTCTGTGCCTACATATCTTATATCTCGCGACTCATAATTCATAATAGGCTATCTAACTGTAAATTTAGAAACGACGCTTAGCGGTGGTGGTAGTTTCATTTCCGGACTATTTTGTTTTCGGCCTTTTCTCGATTGTTTTGTAACACAACACAACATTAGGCAGAAAAAACTATAACCGTCTCAGTTTTAGTGTCCAATATGAGCTCTATTTAGGTAGAATTATTATTATTATTATTATTATTATTATTATCGTCGTCGTCGTCGTCATCATTATCACCAACATCAGGCTGCCACCTATTAGGCTGCTGATCTCGTCTAAAGAGAAATACGAGTGCAAAAAAAAAATATATATATATATACTTGTTTAGTATATATTTAGTACACATATTTGGTATATATATGCTTAGTGCTCTCAGCTGTCCCACCTGCATGATGCTGGTGTAGACGGCGTGTTCAGCTGTCGGCTTGAACCAGCGTTGTCTTCGGCTGCCACCACCACCACTTCGATTTGCTGCGCCAGCGCCTCGCGCACCGCCAAGGTATCCACCACCACCGCCGCCAGACTCGGATTCGTGGACGGACATCGCTGTCGCCACAAAGTTACTCCGGATCAGAAGACTCTGGGCGCTGCTCACGGCTGAATCGACCGTCGCGCACAGAGACGAAGCACCTGCTGGGCCGCATTGTCGCTTCGACTCTGCAGTCGATACGCCATTTCCACCCCATAGTTACCCACACACACACGCACGCACGCACGCATATCTCCATTAATAATTGTTTATGTTTACAAATGGCCAAAAAGTGTGACTTCAGACTACCTAAGAGGCAACTACCTAGATATTTGATAAATCTTTTTTCTAAAAAATCTGTCTTTAAACAAGTATTTCCTAACAGTACTAGAAGTAGGCTCATAGGACAACAAGATCTCGTCTCGATTGTTTTCTTGTTCGAGATTTTTTAATCGAAGAGTTACAAATATTGGAACACCATTTTGATGGCAGTAATATTAATAATTAATACTACTAATAATTATATTGTTGTACTCTACCACAGACAGATACGGGCATTCTTATTATCTATCCTAACATCAGCAACAGCTATCCTAGCATTAATAGAAGTAGGCTCATACAATAACAAAGTCCGTCTCGATTGTTTTCTTGTTCGAGATTTTTTAATCGAAGAGTTACAAATATTGGAACACCATTTTGATGACAGTAATATTAATAATTAATACTACTAATAATTATATTGTCGTACTCTATCACAGACAAATACGGGCATTCTTATTATCTATCCTAACATCAGCAACAGCTATCCTAGCATTAATAGAAGTAGGCTCATACGATAACAAAGTCCCGTCTCGATTGTTTTCTTGTTCGAGATTTTTCGATCGAAGAGATAAAAACATTGGAACACAAATTCAATAAGAGTAATATTAATTATAATAATAATGTTACTAATAATTATATTGTCGTACTCTACCACCGACAGATACGGGCACTTACTTTTGCCGGTGCCCACCCGATGACCGGCCGATGATACGGCCGCTCCCGGAAGATTTGACAAGCCGTTGACGTTTCCGTTCGCGCTGTAGATATTTGGAGTTATACCGCCGTTGGTGCCACTCGAATAGTCGGAAAAGTAGTCTGACGTCTCGCCTACAATCGCGGCGGCCTCAGCGTGCTCCGTCTGGAGCCCTTCGGTCTGGCCTATGAGCGTGCCATCCGGTCCAGCAATGTCGCCGGGAATCCACTCGAACTCGAGGTTTTCTCGCAGCGACACCTTGGTGTCGCCTGCCGGCGATACCGACAAGACCCGACACGACAGAAAATCGATTAAGCACAAGTAAATGAAACATATAGTCATAATGACCAATTAATACAAGTAACTGTTTCATTAATTCTCCGTTGCATTTTCTCCGTTCGTTAACCAATTAATTTTTGAATAGAAAAAATATCGAATAGAAAGCAACCAAAAGAACCTACTCGTCGCCCAACCTACTCGTCAACTGCCACCTTGTCTCTTGATGCGCTACGTGCAGCTAATAGGCGTATATATATATATATATATATATATATATATATATATATTAAGCTTTAGGTGGTGGTGCTGCTGCTGCTAATGATGTACTTGTATGCCCTATTAAATGTAGGATTAGTTTAAGGTTAAATACCATATATATATATATATATATATATATATATATATATATATATATATATATATGGTAAACTTATGGCGAAAATATGGTGTATCCAGCTGCAGCGTAGTTTACTATATTTTTGCCAATACATCCTACATTTAATAGGGCATACAAGTACATCATCAGCAGCAGCCGCCACCACCACCACCACCTAAAGCTTAACAAGTCTACAAGTTAGTGCTAAGTCAAGATTAGTTAGCCTTAACAGGCAGCGGGTGGACGGAGCGCGACGGATCGCAACGACCTACCGTCTCCCTTGCCGGCGACTGCTTCGATCCGCTTCCGGGCGGCGTCACAGACCCCCGCCATCGAGCGGACTGCGGCGCGGTGACCTTGTTCGCGTCCGAGGCGCTCCATGACGTCGGCGACCTTCAACGGAGCAACGGAGTGAGCCTGCACCCCGCTGAACTCGAGGATCTTGTTGAAAATTTGGCACTGAGCAAACATCGCCTGCAACAGGTCCTGTTCGATGTCGCCTGGTTCGAGGCTGGCCAGCAGGCGAAGCTTCGAGTGGAGCGCGGCTGAGACGAACGTGAACGCTACCTCCGAGCTCTGATTGAGCTGGCGGTGCGTCGCCAATAGCAGCGGATCGACGGAAGGTGGAATCGTCGTGTGGAATGACTCTACCATCTGACGGATATACCTGCAACGACGATGAGATATATAATCAGTGACCATGATAGACCCCAAAAATAAATTACTCGCGGAATTGCAGTCGATTCAACAACGTCTTCGTGGAGTAAAGATTGGTACCTAAAATTAAGCAAACAGTTTCAACAGCAAAACCAACTTTTGGAAGACGATTGCGGATGCACTGAAGTCTCTCTTTGCCCTTCTTCCACTTGCGAGAGCTTGCAGAGGCTCAAAGCTTTTACATCATAACGCCAGATAACTATAACTCAAACGGGAGTGATACCGCACGTGTTTCTCAGGGGTGTTGGATCACCCCAACAGGGCTTCATGTCCTGTATGTAAAGGTGTCTTCACGAGAAGGTGTCTTGCCGGACATATATATCGACTCGGCTAGGCATGCCGATGCCGCCAACAGATATCGGCGTGTAAAGGCAAGAGAAATACCATGATTGCTAACAACGACAGCAATACACTCAAGCGCACTTTCACACAGATGCAAGACACAACAGCTCACTAAATAAAGGAGAATACATCGATGTGCATTAGGGCAATCTGTGCGTCTTGGTTATCGTGCGGCGTCAAGGCGGGCGCTCACCGTCGGAGCCAATGCGAAGCAATCGAAACCTCGTTGAGAAGCTCGAGCATCTTGGGAAGTTTCGCTTGGTCTTCGAGCAGCATTGCGGTTGATTCGGGGTCCGACTTGTTGGTACGCTCGTGTTGGTGCGACGGCCCGGGGGCACGGTTGGCGGCGGCGACCGGCGCTTCCCCGTCTTCGCCGTTGATTCGGTCACCATCGGCCATCACGAGCCGACGCACCTCGGCGACCGGCACGACGTGCTCTGACATCAGGCGGGCCACTTCGGCACGCTGTTCGGCGACCAGCGTCCGTATGCGGTCGAGCAGCCTCGAGCAGATCTCCAGTCGGATGAGCGCCTCACGTTTGATGATGAGCACGCACCGATCCTGCATTAACGCCCGAAGCGAGTACTGCAGCCGATTCAAAAGCTGGAGTTTTTTCCCGTTTAGCTAGAATTGTCCGAAAACGTGCACACATACAAATTTATATATATATATATATATATATATATATATATATATATATATATATATACTATATATATATAAATATAAATATAAATATATATATATATATTAATATACTCTCAAGCATATATATCCTATGCTTGTGTTTTAGCAGTTGAGACGTGAGACGAACTGGAAAAACGTGTCTTGCTATGCGGCTCTTAAGTTGTCATGCATGTAAGTTATGGGTATTCTTACACAAATGAAAAACGTTATAAAGAATAAGGCATTGCTACGTGAGTAGACATTCGATAACAGGGTAAAAAAAAAAATATATATATATATATATATATATATGTATATATATATATATGACCCTTTAAAGTAACATAAAAAACAAGAGTGTACTCAAAGCTGTGGTACTATCTTGTTGGAACCGGAGTTCACTTGCACCAATTCCATCGAAATTCGGCCAAGTACGAATAAGAATCAAGCTACTATAACGTTCGTCATTCACCGCGCAGTGAAAACAAATCCGTACCCTACATATCTAAGCAGTTCCATAGCAAAGCCACTGGTAGGTGGTGTTCCAGAAAGTATTCGCTCGAGGATGTGATTCTAGCAGGACGAAGCATCAGCTCGTAACGACGCAGCGTACGGGCTCACAAAAATAGATTTTACCATTGGGGATCGATGACTGCCTGGTGGTTCTCGAGCCGCTTAAGTCCCCTTTGTGCTAACGTAGGACTTTATGGAAATCCGACATCGGGAGGACCGGTGAAAAACGGAAAAACGGCTTACGATATTCAGATATTTTTTCTCTGGCTGGCCTCGGCAGCATTTAACGTCAAAGGGTTTGCTTTCGTATTGCTTCGTGAGACGGACCCCATAAATACAAATGTGCAACGGTGGGAATCGAACCCGCGCACCTAAGTGTCTCCTTTGGCCGCGAGGCGCACGCGAATGCACCACGCCACCAGGTTCGGCACGATATCAGTCCAAGACCCGACCACTTGACTGACTTGGCACCAAAATTATCCCCATAAATTGCGAATTTTCCTGAATGCGTGTAGTATGAGCGTGATGACAAAATGTCGACTAATTAGTCCCTTTGATGGTTGATGCAGGCACAAACCGAGCAGGCCAGGTTGGCAGAGGCTAACAAAGCAAAGAGTACTCTGGCATTGGTCATCCGCATGCATTTTATTCGTTGGCGTTCAAGACAATAGGAGACCAAAGCGCTCTTACACTCAAGCTAATTCAGTGGGTAGGCATGAGTCTTAACCTTTCAACGGGAGACTCGAGGGCAGCCAAATTCTTGCGTCAGAGACTTTTGCTCGACTCGAGATCTGTCCAACGGTGCAGCCCAAATTAACGATCTGCTACACGTTCGCGCGGAGACAATTGTTCACTCCAAAGTGCTAACAAATTAAATTTGCATATATATATATATATATATATATATCAGTTTTGCACTTACGTTACTGATGTACTCCTGCGGAATAGGTGTCGACCTGGCAGAAGAGCCCGATATGCTGTCGGATTGATTCACTTGGTTGATGTCCTGAAACCGGCGCTGTAGCAGGATATTTAGAGTCTCCATCATTTCCGCGCTACGTAGCATTGTCCGTTTCTCCTTATCTGTGCCAACAAACGTACACACCCACAATAGAAAAAAACTCTTGTTTATTTATTAATTAAAGTACAGGTAGTTCAATAAGTTCTTAGAATGAGCTTTTTAGAATTCGAATTTTGGCACGCTTTCACCGCTAATAGGAACTGCAACTTTTCGACTGCTAGCACTCAATATATTATGGCGATTGGCCGTTGCGATTTCGTTTGATAGCTTTTCCCGCGCAACGTATCGGCGTGATTTTTAAAAATGGAGAAGAAAGAGTTTCGAGTGGTTATCAAGCATTTTTATTTCAAAGGTTGGAATGCGACCCAAGTAAAAATTGAGTTAGACGAGACGTACAGTGACTCTGCGCCATGTTTTGCCACTGTTTCCAACTGGATTAATGTGTTAAAAAGAGGTCGCAGGAGCACCGAGGATGAACTACGTCCAGGAGGCCAAAAAACGGCAACTGATGAGGAAAACGTAGAGAAAGTGCGAAAAATTCTTGGCACAGATAAGCGAATGAACATTAAGGAAATAGCGGAGGCATTAGGGATTAGTTTAGGCAGTGTGTATTTTATCCTACACGAAAACTTGAAGATAAAAGAGCTTAGAGCAAAATGGCTGCCGCATTTGCTCAACCAAGGCCAAAAAGACGCGCCTGTTTTGGCTTTACAGCGAAATTTGGCCAAGATGTCGAACAATCTGTCGGATTTTGGTGCAGATTCATGACCGTCGATGAAAGCCGGGTTCATCACTACACTCCCGAGACCCAAGAAGCATCTTGCCAATGGTGTGCACCTGATGAAGGACCTCCGAAGAGGACAACGGCATTGACCGGAAAGGTGATGGCTACAAGTTTTAAGACCAACGTAGAATAATGCTGGTCGACTACCTTCAGAGCTGTAAAACGATCACAGGAGAATATTATGCAAGACTGTTGGACTGCCGTTAGCAAGAACTCATCGTGAAACGGCCCGCTTTGCAGAAGAAGGTTGTCCCGTTTCACCAGGGCAATGCTCCTGCACACAAGTCCCGGCAAGCATCGGCAAAACTGGTCCAACTGAGGTTCGAACTTATTCAACAACCCTCCTATTCTCCAGACCTGGCCCCCTCTGATTATTTCCTCTTCGGACATTTAAAGAATAGTCTCGGTGGAAAGCGTTTTTCCAGCAATGAAGAGATTAAGGCTGCTGTCAATGCCTATTTTCAGTCTAACGACGCGGAATTCTACTCAAGAGGTATGAAAGCTCTGAAATCTCGGTGGGAAAAGTGTATTGAGCTTCTCGGGGAGTATATCGAATAAGAAAAATTTAAAAACATGATTTAGAAAATTCTCGGTTTTCATTCTAAGAACTTATTGAACTACCTGTATAATTCAACTTATACTTTACATCTGCCCGTTTATCGTAGATCGATAAAAATAAAGCTTAGGTCGCATCATGCCAAAGCATTACTCCCACACCCGAATGTTTTTGTCGTCAGCCGAAGCACAGATCAAGGCCGTTCTTTCACCCAGATTTGCTGAATCATTTGCTAGTAGTACATCTGAGGATTTCTTGCTTTCCTCAACGTTTATCTGCAGTAAAAATTGCTTTGATGGCTATATAGGACTACATTGGGCTCGGTCACGATAGTGCAAAGTACAAAAATGTAATCTAATTTTGTCTTTGTTTATGAACGTTAAACGATTCAGCGCAACGCAACGATTGGAGGCAACGGGTGACTAATTAACGACTAGATTCACTCATGTTCTTAGATTCTATTAGCCCCAATAGGTGAAGTATATATATATATATATATATTAAAAGTCTCGGAATCTACTCCGCCAAACTCGTCACCCCATGCCTAATGAATCTGTTGGTTCACAGTTTGTCCAAAACACGAGAGTGAATCGCTGCAGATGCAAGCAAAAATTATTCTCTACGTCGGCGTTGGTGGCTGGTACTGGCTCGAAAATCACCTCCAGCCAAACAGGGCAGGCCCGCAGTGCGTTTCACTTGTTGCTTATTGTTGTCTTGGTTGCGTTCGTCTTTGACGTCCTTAAACTCGACGAACCGTCGCCTGCCACATATATGATTAGTGCGTTCACCGTCCCCCTCTCCAACCACCTCCGTCTTCACTGTAGGCTTCTTCTTGAGCGTTTCCTCATTGATCTCAGCCACCGAAGCCCTTCGCAGCTGCAGTGGTCGGCGACGGCTGCGCGCCGAGGCCAAACCCGACCCCGTAGACGTTGTTGCACGTGGCACCATTGGAATAATCCGTGGGCTTTAGCGTGGAGGAGTAAACTCTACGTTTGTGGTGGTAACAACACTGGTAAGCTATGAAACAACACTAGACATTTTCACGCGCGACATGCGACGCTTTGCAAGCAACGACAACTTTTCGAATCTATCGGCACGGTCTCCCGTGGACATCCCGTACAGCTAGAGTATGGTGGCTGTTTATGCCTTGACTTGTTGGTCAACAAAAATCCTAGTCCGGCTGTCGCTGCTGCTGCTACGGCGCTAGTTATTATCGTGGTTAACACATTTTCTCTTATATAACCACTGCACACACTTCACTGTTATAGGCACTGTGGACAACTGCCATATAGTAGAGTCACTGCATAAGCGTTGAATGTCGAAAATATATCAGCAGCGGTAACAAATGTCGCTGGTAGCGGACAAGCTCCACAATATAAGTGCTCGTAGCTGACTCGTAGCTCTGGTTTTTCTGCGCTTCTTTTGGACTGATGATTCCACCCGTTGTGTATTGCTGCTCCAATCGGCGACAATACGTCACAACTCTCCGGCTGGGCTGAGAGCACGGGCGGGAAATACAGAGAAAAGGAGAGAAATGGAGAGGTTGACGATTGTCCACCTAGCTCCAGATACAGGTAGCGAGCAAGTCAGTGGTTGTTGAGTCGGAGTCGCAGTCGCCCCGCTGGGCCTCAATAGTAGTATGCGGCTCTAGGTTGGTCTCGAACACGACGAGAATGGATCGATACGACCCTGACGAGAGACGACGGCGCGCAACCATCGACTCGCACTCGCCCATACAACAGCAGCAGCAGCAGCAGCAACAGCAGCAGCAAAAGCACGCTCTGAATGTTCCTCACCCGCTTCGACGACGGCTCTCCATCGGCGCGCGCTAAATCTCGCTTCGTAGACATCCGGCCTACCTCGTAACGCCAGACGGTAATTCGACTCAAACATCTGCAAACTGCAACTGGCCATACAGACAGCCAGTTCGCTAATAGGCAGTTGAATTTGTATTCGAGAAGGGGGGGAAACTGGGATGTGGGCAGTGGGCACGCCCACGGGTGTTGTCAAGCCCCCCGTAAACGACATAGTACCGACTAAGGCGCGCAATCGGGGCCCAGGAAGGTCAAGCAGCAGTTGCGACAGCAGCGGAAGCCGCAGCCGCAGCAGCCGCCAGGGTTGGGCTCCCGTACGTAACTCTTTCTTAACAATCCGCCGATGGGTGTCATCGCTACGGGTATCATCAAGCCTAAATATGGTGACACGAAAATATTGAACAGCGAGAACGTCCATGAACCCACGAACCTGAACGGTTTTCTCTGGCGAAACAAAGCTCTCCAAAGAGCTTCGTGTCGCGCTGTGAACGACGACTGTTGCCGTCGCCGAGTTCAATCGACGTCTAGAGGGCTAGCAGAGCGGCTGGACAAGGATCGTCGCATGGCGTCGCAACCCTACGCAGATACCATATAGTGTAGCCATGATACGGAGAATTACGGAATAGGCAATTATGGAGGGGTTCTGTCCGAAGTCGTAATCAGAGTAAAGGCTATTGTCCTGGCTACGAGGGCAGATATGCAAAGAAGAACAGCAGCAGCAGCAACAACCAGCTTTGTGTACAAAAACCCGTAAGTAACCTCGGCCACATGATCCGTTAGGCGCTCGCCACTTCTTGCAAAGGTCCTTAGTATTGCTCTTTGGATATCATTGGATATCATATTTATTTCACTCACATAGGGTATGCAAAAGATGATTTATGTTATTATTAAACATAGTTGTTGGTTATCCAGCCGTGCCACCGAGAGAGAAAAAATGCAAAGATTTTAGTTGCAGCGCAGGACAATCAACCGCGTGATACTTGGCACAGTGCTGCGAGCAGAACCGACAAATACACTGAGTACTATAGTCTTCATGAAACCTCTACGGGAGCATAGCACTGGGTGATGGGGCCCGTGTACGATGTACCTGGTATAAACATGCCTGTCCTCGCAGGCTACCCCGGCCCACAATCAAGGCGACTTAAAGACGTCGAGCGTTTTTACCTCCGTATCTGTCTCCGTGACTTTCCGTCGCCACTATCCCAAGACTAAGTGGCTCCATCACCGGCATACGCAGCCTAAGCCGAAGCATCTCCACTATCGGCGCACAGTATGTATCCAGATAATACATACGCAAAGCGGCTTCTCGCCTTAATTGAAAGGCAGAGTACTCGCTTCATGTATAGTGTAAAGCTCTTCTCATGCAACTTAAATTCGCTTGAGATCGGCGTTGCCACACTCTATTTAAACTATACGCCAAACTTGGCAGAGTCTTTAGCACTGCCTTACCGACAGAGAGTCGCCGTACATCTCTGACCCCTCCGTAGAGAGCTGCCAGTGCCGAGTTAGCACTGTCCCCGATGTGTGCAGTGAACGATGCTCCCCTGTAGTGAATCCGGTGACCCAAGTATAAGAAAGAGTTAACAAACTCTAATGGCCTTCCGCAGCAACGAGTAACGTCGTTTGCAGCCAAACTCTAGCCATACAGGCCTCCGCGACGAAACTCGCCGTGGTTTTACGGGAGTCTATTTCCAGTCTTTTTTTTCATGAGATACGCCTCTACCATGGCGGTAGCTGCCTAGGGTATCGAAGTAACATGGCAGTTGGATAGAGTGACGCGAATTTTCTTGAAGTGAGAACTTGGCCCTCGCGCAACAGATTAGTGTACATGCTCACGGACTCAATATCACTTATCTATGAACTCGTAGACCCCGCTTTAACTTACCGCAAACAACCGCCCTGAAAACGTCTAGTACGAGCATTCTCAAAAAATTGCCCTAGCTCCCAGATAAATGGATCCCAGAGAAATCCCAGACTTTTTTCAGAATTTATCATTTAGAATTCTTATTTATCTGCAGTCATAGCTGGTGATACATAATAATTCTATTTATCACGAGCTATGAAGCTACCCAAGTCTGGAAGGAATCCCTCCGCCCATGTTGTCACCTCAACGTTCGCTACAGTATTCAGAGGTTTCATCATCTATTATGCCGGTCTGCTAGGTTTCATGATCCCAGAGAGGGCAGCAAATGCCGTCGTTGTGGCGGCCCATGTTCCCTGTATCGCCAACCCGACTGTACTGAATCCTTGTCGCTCTCTCAACTCCTCAAGCAGGAGCGGTGTTATAGATACGTTGTCGTATATCTGCAGGCAGCGCGCCAGAAGATAAAACATGTGCGCGTACCCATAACTAGGCGCTTCGACGGCCGTACAAAAACGCGTCTAAGCACAGGACTCAATTGCACAGCTGACTGACTGCCCATTACTGGAAAGGTATAGCAGCATGTCACAACGGTCAACACGTCAAGACGAGGCTTTGTCTGCCCGCGCTCACGGCGTCCAAACTAGGAGTACGTACAAACAAGGGGCTAGAAAACAAGTCGCCATCCACGTACGATGTAGCTGTTTAGGAGAAAATCCTTAATCGAAGAGGCAACACGAAGTCTGTATGAACGAGTAGGGTGTGGCGCGCAGCAGAAAGGGGGCAAGAAAGACTGAAACTCGGTATAATGTACGAGACATGACATCGATAGCTGCCTTAGTTGTCGTTGTAGGGTCGTTTTTCTTCTAGCACCTCGCGTCTCAAAAGCGTCTTAGTAATAAGGCTTGCAAAATATTGCCGCTCTAGCATTCGCTGCTACATTCTAACACGTAGGCCAGTGGTGACTTAGCGCAGGCAGTGAACTGCTGACGATAGGGAATAGCAGTACCAGCAGGAGCATTGCCATGGTACCCCCGGCAGCCCGTATTTAATAGGCAGAGCCATATTACTGGCCTATTACAGCCAAATTACATGTCCCTTTTTTCCCAGTTTGGGAGAGTGGCAGGTCTCAGCCCTGCCGAAGTGCAATGGCAAGGCCTCCTCCTGGGGTCTCCGCCTCCTTGATCACGGAGGTCCCGGCACCAGGTAAGCAATCTTTTTTTTCGCTTTTGCCTGTCTTCCTGCTGCTATGTACAGTGCGCTCTCTTAGCTCTAAGTATACGTGGTAGTTACGAGCAAACGGCGAATGGCTCTCAGCCATCTGTGCCCCTTTTTCGGTGTCGCAGTCTTTTACGTAGACAACGAATGTGCTAGTGACGAAGTTTCGTTAGTTATCGATTCAAATAGTAAACAGAACAGCAGTGACGCGGGCCATCAATAGGGCGGACGTCTGACGCTCTGTGTGTGTGTGTGTGCTTCCCTTGTTGTGCCCACTGGGTGAATCGCACTGCTCGGGCAGCCGCATCATCTGCAAGCGAGAAAAGGACGCGGCGGTAACTTGATGCGAACCACAACATCGTCCCAGGATCTGTCGAAAACAATTAGGTCAACACACACAGTAGCATAGCAAGGCAACCGACCAATATGTCCTGCCACGGACGACCGCTCAACTATGACTAGAAATAAGACGGCGAAAGGCAAACGAGCCGCCCGTAGACGCAACCAACACCGGCGAGTCTACCTCGTTTCAGTCAAATGGTGGCACGGGGTCCGTGGACGGGGAGGAGCCCGTACCAGGTGACGACGCCGAGTTTGCAAGTCCTGGTCAAATCCCGTCAACACCATCTGTGGAATTTTTGCAGGTCGTCCAAAACGTTACTGCCGTGCTGTGACTCTACGGCGAATGGCAGCTGAGTCTATGAGTAGCGCATCTCCGATGTCGCCCGATCTTTCACGGGAAGAAACTTGCACATCGCTAAAAAACCTTAGTCCTCGCCGCCAACGGCCCAGACGGTCTCATAGAAACAAACGAAACGATACTCGAACTCTGTCGAGGCTTCGTTAGAGAGCGCGGAACTTCCTAGCAGATTATCGCCAAAACCCATCAAAGAGTTAAAACGTGCTCCTCTGGAACGGTCAATTCCCTCCAATGATGAGGCTTTTAATTCTCCTGGAGAACTGACCAGCAGTTTCGATTGCACCGCTTTCTCTGGAAGATCAGCGGAAAGGCGCAGGCCTTCCCACTCTGCGAAGATCTTCAAAATTTCGTCACAGACCGCCAAGAATCAGAGACGCCAGTTGAAGAAGTTCCGATGTCCGACCTCGAGAGACGAAGCGCTAGCCGAAAGGACTGGGAGACTGAAACCAATACGTTAGATGCGGAGGATACTCCTGCCGACCTGCTCAGCCACCACGAAGATCCACTCGACCACGTTTGATTGGCGAATCGTCAGATGCCCAAAAAGACAAAAGGCCGAGAAGATTCCTCCGCGAAAGCCCAAACCTCGCCAGTGGAGGGAGAAACCTAATAACGATCGAGCGAAACGCG
>QVRM01000226.1:0-71008 GCA_003439945.1 Dermanyssus gallinae | reverse complement strand
TGTCTACCTCATCAGCTTCTTCTTCGCTAGCGGACACTTAACCTCTTGGTTCAATTATTATTATTATAATGAGATTGTAATAAAGTACGATAAGTTTATTTAATGTTTCATATGTTAATAGTCAAAATAATAATTGGTACTGCTACGGCCATTTCTGGCAGTCCTTCCCCCGGCGATGGAAGCGACCCCACTACCGCCACTGCGTTACCACGTTGAACTTCTATGGAGATACGCTGCACCAGGTACTCCCCGGCTCGCGCATCTTTTGTCACAGCAGTTACCCTCTTTCCAAGCTCCTTAAGGAACTTGATGGTCGCCTCACCCATAGGCCCTAGCGTTTCCACGGCGATCGGCTGAATTATGTATGCGGCGAAAGCTCCCTGTATTTCGACAATTTGCGGACTTTCAGCAAGACGTGCGCTCGCGCCAGCTTCCCGACTTGTGCGCGCAATGTAACTGTTGGCGAGTGTACATGAAACCGTCGCGTCCCACACTAGCAGACGACCCCGTTCCCCATGGTGCTAGGGTTTTTCCATCCGGGCGTAGAAGGCTGTTGGCGCAACATACCGAGGGGCTCTTTCATTGATGGAATCTGGCGCTCTGCAGAGCACGGTGTACGACCATCGTTGATGGCGAATTGTCGTGAATGGCGACCGGCACTGAACCGGCAGGACAGCGCATGTTCCGCTGTAGCGGTAACTTTAGACCGACCACAGGTTGCAGTCGTGCTCTGCGCAGACCAGCCTCCCCAAGCCGCAGACCTGAGACGATGCGGAGTGTGTTATTTGTCCAGCATCGTCCCCAGTTTGCGGCGAAGGGAGGGCCTGCAGCCACTTTCCGTTCATTGGATCAAAAACAGGGCCTTCATGCGAGCTTTCCTTTTAAATCTAGGGTTGGTGCTACAAGCGCGTCTTGCCTCTTTTTTACCACCAAGTGGTCTAGTGCTCCCTGAGTTTTTCGCTCGCGGGGCTCTCCCCAGCAAACTCGAAACTCCTCCAGGGTCTCATCGGAGGCCCTGGCCAGCTGAACTGAGGTATCTTCAACTCCAATCGAAGTATTAAATCCTTAAATGTTGTCAAGGATCCTAAGTAGCACGATAATGATAAATCCCTAGCACGGCGAATCCCCTAAGCCCCCCGCGCTCACAGGAAGTGATGCCTGGGCCCAGGAATGCAGATCTAAGGTGAACGTTGAGTAGCCGTTCTAGTTCCGTACGCAGAATGTGCGTCGAAGTTGTCGAGAAGGTCGGTCCCTTTTAAAAGAAGGTGAACACGCAAAATATACGTCAAGCGAGGAGTGGAGAGACTTTGTCGCAAGAGGTATAGAACGCCGGGTGGGCATCTAGGGTTTTGAAGTCTGCTGCACCATCGGCTGACTTCAACAAGTTTTTTGGCGCAGTACACCCTCCAGCGCCGCATCGGTAAGGGGGGCTCCGAGAAGCTCGATACTGTCATCGGCTGCTAATCGAATGTCGGGTAGTATTCCCCGCACGCTTGAAATAGGCTCGTCGCGGTGCTCCTCTGACTAGTAGAAAGAGCTCGCATTTATTTGCGTTGGAGTGTTAGGCCGGAGCACGCTTGAAATTCCTGAACAGTATTGATGTCTGCCTGGATCGTTGGCCAGGTCACCTGCCAGCGTTGCGTCATCAAGATACCACGGTCGAAACTCCGATCGAAGCTTTGCCTGTAGTTCCGCGAGTAGCGATACAGAAGAGGCTGGCCCACACGGGTCGCCCTGTTGTACCCCACACATCGACTTGAGCGTCTCACCTTGCCACAGAAGATTAGTGGGCAGTCTATACATCTGGTATACAGGCTGGGGTAAATAGCGGGTATCGATCTTTTTACAGCATTAAGTAAGTGATCTCGACGAAGCATGTTAAAGGCGTTTGAAAGTCGAGCTTGACTAAGCTTTTCTTAGCCCTCTGTTCGATTTGATGAAAGCGGCGGGCCGCAATGCACAGCGCTTCTGCTACTCCTTTTATTATAATTATTATTATTATTATTATTATTATTAGATTATTGGCGCCCAAGGAGTGCTGACGTACTGTGTGCATATGGAGAACTCCGAGAAAAGACCACCCATCCGTTAGTGTGCATGACGGTAAACCCAGCAAGTGACATACCAGAGTGATGAGGTGTACTCAGTGATCATTTTGGTGTGCTGTGTGTGGCCATGCGACGAAGAAGCCAGCAGCTAAGACGCTAAGAAGTTTCAACAATGCCACGATGAAACAAACGAAACCACCTCACATAACAGGTCGTAGGCTCCGGAGCGGCATGTCGCGTCATTCAAATTCGAATTCGTAACGGCTGCTCAACCGATATTTTGAGCTTGGAGCGCGTCTGATCTACTATTCAAAGAAAAAAAAAAATCACCGCGCCGACAATTAAAACGCTATTTTCACTTGGCACGGCGAGGCCATGTGAAGTGGACAGCCACAGCAAAGCCAGCAACTGCTTAGCTTCAACAAGGTAGCAGTAATGGCTAATGAGTTTCGATGCCAGTGGTGTTCTATGTGTTTTCCTACGAAGCGGGGTGTCCAGATCCACGCAGGAAGGACTCATAAGAAGAAGATAGCCGAGCCTAGTGGACCAGCAGTGTTCCAACAGGGCCGCTACTAGCAGCATCTCACAACCGCAGCTTTCTTCGCACGCTCCACAAGCAGAATACTTTTCCTCAACCCGCCAGCCAGCCGCAAGTAAAATGGAAGGCCGACACCTGATCATCACCTGCCGTCTTCTTCTTCCCTTTCTCTTCACAAGTTACTCGCCAACGCCAAGATGACACGCAAGGTGCTGCGCAGGATCCCAAAGGGAGCGAGAATTCCTTTGCGCGGACTCTTCCACCGTCTGCTTAAAGGACGTCGTGAAAAAGAATGACGAAGCGAGCTGGACCGCGCTGCTTACCCTCGCCCCAAAAGTCCTCCACGTCGACAAGGAAACCCAAGGAGGCCATAGCTTGGCCAGCGTAGTCAAAGAAAAGGTGGCCCTTTTCGGAGCTGCCACTCTCACTTGCATGGAGGCTGAGGGGCGAGGCAAACGTGTATTGACGGATAAAGCTCGCGCCCAGATCGCTGCTCACAAGCTTTCCATGGATTTTAATGTGCGGAGCGCCATTAGAATCTTGTCTTCCGATGACACGATTGCGCCCGTCACAAAGGAGTCGATTGATGAGATGATCGCAAAAACACCCTCCTGCTCCCGCAGGGGACGTGGTGCCACCATCCCCTACCGGCTTGCCAGCTGTTGGGTCATGCTCAAGCGAGGATGTTGCCAAGGCACTTCGCACCTTTCCATCCGGTGCGGCGGGAGGCCTCGACGGCCTCACGCCTGACCATCTAAATGCCTTCTCCCTGCCAACGGAGACCACAACGATGTGCTGGAACACTCGCTAAGGTATGCGACATCATACGTAACGGGCAAGTTCCGGAGACTGTGAGAAACGTCATATATGGAGGGTGGCTTATTGCCCTGAAGAAGAAAACCGGAGGATACCGACCCATAGCCGTTGGCTGCACCTTGCGTAGACTGGCCACAAAGACCCTGCTTCCCCAGGTCAATGTGAAAAACTACCTGCAGCCTCGGCAAATGGGGTACGCCACTCATAATGGTGCAGAAATAATTGCCCACACGGCTCGCACCTTCCTCGAAAACAACGAGAAATGCTGCCTCCTAAAATTAGATTTCAAAAATGCGTTTAACTTTGAACAAACGAGGACAACTTTTGACAGAGGTTTTCAAGCACGCCCCGGCCCTCTATCCAATGATGCACCAGGCATATAGCAGGCCGACTCCTCTGATGTTCGGTGAAGTTGAAATCAGGTCATCAGCCGGTTGTCAGCAGGGAGACGTAGCGGCTCCTCTTGCGTTTAGCCTGCTTGTTGCATCAGTACGTCAAACAGGTGACATCCAAGGTCCCTCTGTTTTACCTCGACGATGGGACCCTCCTTGACAACGATCCTTCGGCATTACTCAAAGACATCAAGGATCTCAGAGCGTTCGAGCAATGGAGCGGGATGCAGCTTAACCCATCTAAATGCGAGTTATTCCTACAGGGTTTCGAGGACGAAGAGAGACAGCAGGTGATTTCAGAATTTAACAGCAATCTCCCGGGCATCCTTGTAAAGGACCGATGTGAACTGGACCTGCTGGGTACGGCGGTCTTCCCCGAAATGATCGGCCCGGTACTGGCCAGAGAAGGGAGAACAACTCTCCCGACTTTACCAGAGGCTGGGTCATCTCGGTAGACATCAAGCCTACTTTCTGCTTCGGCACGCAATGGGAATACAAAAGGTCTTGTATGTACTACGGACCTCACCTACCTTCCTTTTGCCGTCAGAAACTTTGGACCTCGACGACCAAGTGAGGAGAGCCTTGGAAAACATCCTTGACCTGACGCTCGATGATAAGGCATGGATGCAGGCAAGCCTATCGGTCCGGCTGGGTGGAATGGGCATTCGCTCGGCCACGGACCTTGGCCTTGCCCGCTTTTCTTGCTTCGTCGCATAGCTGCGCCTCTGCAGTGACCGCTACTACCGGCGGACCTCATCAGCCACCAACAAGACGCCATTCGGATCTGGGACGCGCGTCAGTCTGGTCGTCCTTCTGAGGAACAGGTCACTAGGCAGAAGGGGTGGGACCAAATCGCCACTCAGGCTACCCACTTAACTCTTCTGTCGGCCTGTGAATTAGATATAGACGGCATTAGACTGAAAGCGGTTTCATCCGACGCTGCCGGAGCGTGGCTTGACGTGTTTCCGTCCGAGCTAGTCGGCAGTAAGCTGGCTGATGACCACTTCCGTGCCGCCAGTGGCCTCAGACTTGGCATTGCCATGTTTGAGACAGAGGCGTGCCCGTGTGGTGGAACGGTGGATGAACGTGGCCTGCACCGACTTAGTTGCACTAAGCTGGCTGGGCTTATGCAGGGCCGCCACGATGCCATTAATGACATCCTCGGGCGCGCTTTCAGACAAGCCGGCTACCGCGTCACACTGGAGCCTGGTGGACTACAGAGCGACGACAAGCGTCGACCAGACGGCCTTACCAGCCGAGACTGGGACCGCAATCGGCCGCTGGCATGGGACGTCACCGTCTCCGACACGTACGCCCTCGGCTATCGTGCACTAGCCAACGCGGGCGTCGGCAACATTATCCACCAACGGGAGATGCACAAACGGCGCTTATACGCGCATCTCCTTAAGGACCACGTTGTAATGGCGTTCGGCCTCGAGTCATCTGGCGTTTGGGGCAAGGATGCACTCAAACTGACAAAGGAGCTTGGGAAGAAGCTCTTCGAGGCCACAGCGGAGCCAAGATCGACCGCTTTCATTCGACAGAGAGTGTCATTAGAATTACAGAGAGGCAACGCCAAGATGATGTTGAGTGGTCACCGACACTCAAGCAATAAGAATAATATAAGCAATATGGTAGATATTATATAAGTAATATATTGATAATTGTGATACATGTACATATTGATAAAATAAACCCTTGTTCAAAAAAAAAAATTATTATTATTATTATTATTATTATTATTATTATTATTATTATTATTATTATTATTATTATTATTATTATTATTATTATTTCGTATTGGTGCTACTTCTCCAGTGAAACAAATAGCTGCTGGCCTTGGCTGTGGCTATCAACTTCTCATGCCTTGCCTTTCCAAAGGAAAACGTCGTTTTCATTGTCGGCGCGATGAGTTGTTGATATAACTGTTGCGCCACTTTGTAGATAAGATGTTCCCACATTAAAATTTAGTTGAGTAGCCGTTAGAATTCGAATTTGAATGGCAGCGGCATGCCGCTTGAAGTCTACGATGCCGTTACGCGGGTGGTTTCGTTTTGCTTCACCAAGTCGTTGTGGATCTTCACAGCCTCATGGCTGCTCGTGCCTCTGTCGCATGGCCACACACAGTAAACTAAACTGATCACTGAGTTACAGACATCACTCTGGTTTGTTACTTGCTGGGTTTACCAACCTGCACACACGTGAATAGACGTGTTTCGTCGGAGCTCGATATGCGCACGTCCGCACTCCTTGGCGTCCGCCAGATTATTATTATTATTATTATTATTATTATTATTATTATTCAATTTTTTTAAATAATTACTTTACTCCATGGCTCCTAAAATAGCTGCCGCGTTCCCTCTGCAAACGGCCAAAAACAAGGCTTGCCTCAAGAATCGGCCCTCTCTTCGGTCGCTTGTGACCTCCTGAATTCGCTTACTTAAATCTTTGAGAAATGCTTCGGTTCCTTTGGTGATTGGTCCTAGCGTCTCCATGGCAATAGGCACAAAAGTATATCTTGTTTCCAGTCCAGCGTATTTAACCCGTTTTCTGGCGTCCGCGTGCTTTGCTACCCACACCGGTCAACTGAGCTGTGATGTAAATAGGAAGCCGCGGTGGTGCATGAAGCCGTTGGCATCCCAAGCTAGGGACTTCCCTTGTGACCATAATGTCTTGTCCACCCCATTAGGTTCTTCTTCGCTAGCGGACACTAAACCTCTTGGTTCAATTATTATTATTATTATTATTGACCGAAAAACGAAGGACCTGCTACCACTTGCGACGAGTATGCATGCGCCGCAGAGAGAGGCACTGGCCAGAAATTTCTTAGAATAGATCATTGGAACTCACTGTGCAAGGAGGTCGAGGAAAACCTTTGGAGCAAAGTCCACACGATAGTGCGTAACAAAAAGCGCCAAGGAAAGCGGCCACTATGACAAGAAGTAGTCCGACCAACTCTAATTGTTTAGATCTACTACATACTAAAAATTTTAGACTTTACCTCTAAGCCAATCTCCGTCCAAGATATTGCAGTAATGGTCGAGCGCATACGATCAAGAAAAGCACAGATGCGGTTCCCCCTATTTTAAAAGAACCACCCAACGGTATTCAAACGTATGGTAGATAAATTGCCTACCAGCGGACTGCCCAAAGCCTTGAAACCTGGCACGTTTAACCCCTATAACGAAGCCCGTCAAGCCGCACGAAGACTCCTCGAAATACCGCTGTATACGTGTGCTGAGCGGCTATCAGTAAAAGTTCTCATCATAACTGAATTACAGAAAAAAATAGACAAAGGCTAACCAGTAGCATTATCTGGGCGCCACCTTAGATCTCAAAAAGGCGTTTAAATGACTTTTGCGGAACGCTTTAAAGTGCACTTGTATGCAAAGGCGTGTTTTCCTATTTACGACGCATTGTAGCGTCGCATCTAAAGGATTGAGCATCTACCTACGAAAGCGTGGAGTGCACAGTCACCGCCGAGGTGCCCTAACGCTACATAGTAAGACCAGACTCCCATAGCCGGGGGAGTTTTATTCATATGGCCTACGCAGATGATTTGGCACTAGTACCGCTCGCGACGAGGATCAGCTCGAAGAAGAAACCAACAGAGCCCTGGCGGATATCCGACAGTACCTCCACACACTAGGTCTCAAAGCAAAAGTAGTTACTTTCGCTTCGAGACCTAGTGTGCGAGCGAACAAAAAGCGAAAGTAACTACTTTCAACTATCTGGAACACTCTTCTCAGAACATAAACTTACCTAGAAAACCTAAGGGCACCTAGTAACATCCACACCTATGGTTAAGTACCTGGACGTCTCTTGGATAGAGCTCTACCAGAAGCACTTTATGTGCGCTATGTAGCCAAAGAAAGGCTAAAGCCTCAGCAGAGCTGCAAAAAAATATTTCGCGGACTAGAGGCGCAATTGACTATTGTGCCATATGCTGCAATCCTGTAGGAGCGCACGACTATAACTACAACATCACGCCCTCTTTAACAGGCTGAGAGACCTGGCGCTCAACATCGCACAGGCAATTTGTATGGCCTCCACAGCAGTGATACAAGTCCATTCTAGACAGATTCTCTGGGCCTTAAGAGTGAAAAAAACTACCTTCAATATATCCCTTAATTAGCCTCCGGACGGAAGGACTACAATCAGCAGAGCAGATATCCTAGAGCAAAAAAAAACCGGCAATGAAAAGCAATCCAGCCGGACCACCTTGAATGCTGGACAAAATCAATTTCATCAAAAAAAGTGGTATAGCTTTAAACACGCCTCGCTCGACTACTCACTCATGCAACTGCAAACAGGCAACGATGATTGTTTTCAGCGACACCTATATTGCATTGGTAATGTTGGTTTTAAAACCGCATGCGTAACTAAGGAGACCTAACGATGTAAGACACTGCTACAAACGCTGTTGTTTTTTTAGTATCAGGTACGAGAGCTACGGCCTCGGAAGCTAAGACTGGAAAGTTTCCTGGCGACGATTTGAAGAATTTGTCTACAAGGCGAAAATATCCGCCGCACGAAGTCGGGCAGCCTCAATTTCAAGGTAACGTGGCCAGGTGAAGTAACCTTGAGGTGTACTACGGCCACCCCCGACAACGGGCAAAGAAGACGAATGAATGTTAGCGGGTTTGTGAGACCCACACTACAGTTTTAACAATGACACACCGCCGTGCATCATACAATTTACCAGTGAGCGGCTAGCAATATGCTGTTCTTGACTTGGCAGAGTGGGAGTATAAGTAGCAATAATACATTGGGACTTCTAAGGACCCCTTACTTTACGGTATTGCTGCGTCTTGCACTACAAAGCCGCCTCTCAAAGTTGGACGAAAAGCTTTTCGACACACTCATTACATGACATTGACCGTATATATATATATATATATATATATATATATATGTATATCGAGTTCTTCTGAAAATATTTAATAACTGTTTCCCACTTCAGCAAAACCTGGATAAGCTCCACTTAATATAATATTAGTGCTTACATTGGCATTTCAAACATAGCAAACATTTTGTCGAAGCACACAAAAAGCGGCGTGTGATTGTCAAAGCGATTTCAGGTCTTTGAAAAGTTCTGGAAATGGCTGATGTGCTCACTCCAAATTCAGGGCTAAGCCACCATTCAAGAGCCATTGAAATCACAATTTGAAGGCCCTCACGCTCAAAAAGTCACGAGTATTTGTGCGTTTGATAAACGTGTGCATCAAGCTATTTCGAATTTGGTTTTTGATGCAAAGTATCGGTTGGTGCTTCAACGTAAAACAAGTTGCATCGAAAACAGTCCTAGCAAATTCAGCTGAAATAGTCATATTTGATGTCAACAACTACCAAAAATATTTAAATACTTTTTAGTCATCAATTCATATGCAGTTTTGTCTAAGTAAACCTGTTCTTCTAGAATAGCCTTGGCAAGCACTTTTCTGTAAGCGATCCTACAATTGAGATTGCGTTGCCCCGCTGGACGTCAATGGAAAGTATCTGGGGTAAGCCCTGTTCGGCTCTCTTGCCCCCTGAGGTTATGTTCCGTGTGCGGTTTGAGGTACCCCCTGAGGTATTGCCCGTGTGCGGTTTTTTCATGTCATAGCTAATTTTACTCCACTCCTGCATTTACCTTGACTAAATTGGAAACCATGCAAACCAATTTAAGAGTGGCCGGTTCGTCTTGTTCATCTCTGCTAAAATAATTCAGAGGGGAATTTGAAGTAAGGGGGGAAGATTCTACTGAAAATGTACGAAATTACTGTGAGTATAATTAATGTTTTTATAATCTTAATTTATGCGAAATCACCAGAGGCCTGAACACAACTGCCCCACTGGTTCACGAGTCGAAGGATTCCATGTTCCTAGAACTCCTTGCGTGATAATAGCCACTCCTTCCCCGTAATCTTCAGTTCGCTGTCCGATTTAAAACCCTTTCTTTGCCATATTTTTAGGCAGACCAAATTCGTAAAAGTCGTAGAGCGACGTGCCCGGGTTACAGAGCACTAGGTCTCACCACAGGAGACGACCCGCTCCAAAGAAACAGGGTCTTCTCGATACCGGATTAGGTGTTGCAGTGGTAGTCCCCATACGCAATGCCTTCTGCGGTTTTGTCCTATATATATTATATTCACACTATATCCTGTTCTAACGCTGCCTCCATTACATCTAGCATTCGCAATGTGACGCGCCGATTACTGTTCACCAGGTTGTTCACTTTGATAAAGAGTTCGGTCGTTGGCCCTGCCTATTCTAGGATCGTCGCTTAAACACTCCCGGCTTTCACGACAATGGGCACTACTTGCATGCGCAGGCTGGCACCTGTAACGCCAATACTCTATTCGCGTCGCTAGATGTCCTACTACGTTATCGCAAACAAGGCTCTAACTTCGTACTTGTGTAAGGACTTGTTATATATTTATATGAACCTTGAGTGCAATAGTTGTAAAATAAACAAAATATTATTGGCAATTTTCGTCTAAAGTAATGTACGCATTGTCAACGATGATGAACCCTTTACCCAAAGACATATATCGAAAATATGCTATAAAGCAATAGCCCATACCGAAGAACAATGCATCGTAACCCAGCTTGGCCAGTTATAAAAAAATAAGAAGTTTGCCTACTAGCATTATCATTCTTATCACAATCGACGGAAAGACGACCAAAATGAAAGAAAAACAAAAGGCTAAGCCCAATGAGCCCAAGAATCTCTAATCCTGCGCAGTCGGCTTCCACTGGTAATAATTACCTGGTATCGGTTGTTCTAGCAATGCTTCTCCTGTCTGGTGGCTTTAATTTGTTTCTAATAGCTTGCAGCATATTTATGCTAATGTTCGCCGTGCTAGAAACGCGCGCAGAAACACAGACAACGTACTTCTTACTGGTCGACAATGGTAAGCAAGAGAGACACGACCTACCGGGCTACCGACATGTCACTGACGGTGTGTAGCCAGCCAGAGGCTGGCTGCTGCTGCTGCTGCCTGGGCAATGACAACCCCGAACCTCTGCTTCACAAAGAATCACGTCTTCACCTTCATCTACACATCTGCCCGCTCGAGTTCGACCCGTACCTGCTCTACTTTCAGCCGAAGTAAGTCCTGCGGCGGAGGGGACCTACGGCAGAGGGGCGTTTGCGGCGGCTGGGTCGATCTGTGCGGTCTGCTAATCCGCGCTCAGCAGTCGGTCTTTTCTAATCAAAGTAATGGCGTGGCATGGTACGTTTTCCGCAGGCATGTGCCGCTGCCGTGGCCTAGTCGTCGGTCGAGATCGAGCTCTTTGTATGTGCGGAGCTTGTCGGCTGGGCATCGTCCGCCTTCACTACCAGGTTGTGCAGGGGCGGCGCGGGGGGGGGGGGGGGGGAGGAGGTGTGAGGGGGTACCGGTGCTAATAATGATGGTAGCCGTGGTATTACAGCACGTGCACAATGAATGCTGTTTAGCCCCGCCAGCAGCACATAAATGGCCGGCCGCAGACAACCCCGCCTGTGAGAAAGCGAAGTCGAACACGCCACCGCCGGGCTGATTCGGAACTCCATTCGAGTCCATTATTGCACTGAGCGCCAAGAGGCGGCGAACTGCACGACCATCGTGTATACAATGCGGCTCGTTTATCCTACGATACTCCTCCATCGTCGAGAGTCGAAATCTTCGGTCGAGTTCCCCTTCGGGCTAATCCCGCCCCGCTAGAAAGCCTAGTACAGCTGCTCCTATTGCCGAACACAGACACAAACTATCGATTACGTAGTGAACCAGCCCGCGTAGGTTCCTACAAGGTGTTGTGTCTCCTCAGACATTTAGCTAACAAAAAACCAAAATACTCTGATTGTGTAATAGACCAACTGTTAAAATTGATATGAGTTTACGCATGTTGAGATACGCATACCGGTGCCGCAGTCCCTGCTTATATATATATATATATATATATATATATATATATATATATATATATATATAATATATATATATATATAAAAATATATATATATAGAGTCCCTGCCTCGTACACGTTAGCAGGGACTTCTTCAGCACATCGTACTAACTAATGGGGGGATGGGGTCATAAAAACTTTCCTTTCGAATGTAACGGGAGGATTATTGCTGGCAGTTTTTACTTAAGGTATCATTAGTTTTCCCCAGACCCGACTTGATTTTTTAGCTATACCATAACTAAAACGCAACGTTTTGCCTAGTCCAACACATGCATAATCTTATACGCTCATAATGTTTGTTAAATTCGTGTTTTTTTCTATCTGCATTATTAATTAGCTAGTCGCAGTTAAAAATATATTAAATATGTAGTATTGACTTCATTATTAATTTCAGTAGTATATCGCACGTAAAAGAAGGTCTTCTTCTAATTTCCTGGTCCTACATAACAGATCTGGCTAGTTTTACAATACAAAGGTGGCTCCTACAACGCCAAAACAGTTTAGCTTAGGAAACGCCGGCAACGTGGAAGAGAATATGCTTGCTATACCAGGGACACAGTGACCTTTGCGTTTGCTGATTCAAGCCGTATTGACGCTTTGATTATGCTGCTTTAAAAACACGCATTTCAGCGCACGCGACAGTTACATTCGCAGTGCCACATATAGGATATGCAATATCTGTGATAACCGGCCTTGCAGCGCACATCCCGCGGGCATCCTATTCAGGTTCATAGGATTCTTGGACATTTAGTTAGTTTAAGCGATCCGTACATTCGCTTCCAATCATCAGCCAGAGTTAGCAATAGAATATTACTTTGCATTTTGCACTAAACAAATTGATATCATCGTTGTTAAATTACACCCTGTGACCGCCTAAAAGCGCTGGCGGATACATTTTTGATTGACGTATGTATCTCGTGCATATCTCGTTGTTGCAATATTGAGGAAGATATCACTATATTCAACTCAATATAATAATAATAACTACCCGAAATGCGCGACTTAAATATAACCTGATGTAGATTTATGCAGAATCCAATGTTTACCTGAACATTTGCCAAAATAAACATTATTGAATACTTATAAACGCAAGGTAATTGAGAGCAACTTATGCCTTCAGCTGGAAAAATTCTACTTCTTGTTCTAACCAAACTGTGAGCATCGTAATTGATTTTTCTAAGTTTTCAGGCCATAATTAAGAGCTATGGTTCTGCGGAATTGAATAGTCCCATCACTAAACAAAGCCCAACAATTGTTGTTTCTTTGACAACAACAAATTAAGAGGAAAGCGATATTTGTAAAAATGTTTATGTTTTTTTAGAGACAACTTTAGAAAGCCCTTCAATGAGACCTTTAGATTGCTTTTGTTGGAAATGTGTCGGTCAGATGTCCCTCGTAAGTTTATATTTATTAATTAGATATTTACATAACAAACGATACATAAATGTTGTACAGTTAAAGAAATTAAAACAAAATAGAAAACTTCTGTTGCGATTTTAGATGGATCGGTTATTGAAATATGCATTCATCTTAATTTAGGCAACTGAAATATTTCTGTGATCCGTCAACCTTACAGGTAACCTGTATGTTCATACTATAGGTAGATGTATAGTGAAAACCATGCAAATAGTTGCTCTGCCCAGTAAATGCCATTAACAGCACTGGCTAGGTTGACATAGCCTATTTGTTTACTGGAAATTTAATAAAGTTCAAAAAAATAATAATAATAATAATAATAATAATAATATATTTTTTATACTACTTTTATTTGCTTAAATATTAGAGGTGACCAATTGTCTCTTTATGAACGTGTACACCGGTTAATTAAAAGTGAAAATGTACATCCTCCAGATTCGGGCGTGTCCAGTCTAGCAGCGTTCCGCGCACAGAGGCGGCGTTACCCCGCTGAATGTCCAGCGATAGTCTCTGGTGCAGGTACTCGACAGCTCTAGTGTACCCTGTCGAACGGTTGAGCGCCTTGCCGACACGTTAATGAGTTTCGTGCGTCTTCGGGCCGGGTCCCCCCAGTGTCTCGAATGCCAGCGGGCGAAAATCGTGGGGGTAGGTAATACTGGCATACTTTCTGCACTTATTCGCCTCGGCCAACATAGATGCGTGACCAGCATGTTCCGCTCCCGCACTGACCATTGAAGGGGCTAATGAGTCAGTAACGGTTGCATCCCATACCAGCATGCAACCCATCTCAAAGGACGTTAGTGTCAGTCCGTCCGGTCGTTTTCCATCATTCCTGCAGAGGCCAGGAGGCTCGAAAATGCAAGGAAAACCAGCAGACCTCAAGGCTCGGCTAATTGTCCCATTAAGTGCTGCGTGCCGGGCTCGACGACCTGAGCTTAAAGCACAAGAGAGACCATGGTGTGCCTGTGGCCCCACTTGATCGCCGCATCTACATTGGTGCGGGAAAACGAGAGCTGTCCCCAGGCGTAGCCCCGCACTAATCCGAACAGCGTCGTCATCTAGTAAAGTGCCTAAGTGAACACTGGGGAGAGCCTGTAATCAGGCCCCGGCACTTTTTGCAGAGACCGCCCGTAGCCTGGCCTTGTCAGTCGTAGTGGGGGCTTGCTCAAGTAGATGCACAAATGGGTCGACCAGCTTTTCTGGGAAAGGGTTGTCCGTGGGTATGACACCGCACAGAGACGCTAATCTCTCGACTAAGGCTGCCAAAGTGTGATCGTAGACACTTTTGCCTGTGTTGTCCAGCAACCGTTTGGCTTTTTCCGATGTCTGGAACATAAAGAAGGTTATGGCAGACCCAGCCAACGCTACAGCATCAGGCATGCCCAGTCCACCTAAGGATATGGGAAGCAGAGCTGCAAGCCTGCATTGGGTGAAAGGCGTATGTTCAGGAGCATCTCCAGTGTTTTCAAGGTCCACTCGTTGAATTCTCGAGGGTCAAGTCGAAACAGTTGGTCCCTCTAAGCAGGTGCGTTATCCGGGCCGCCGAAAAGCATGATCTTAGTAGGAATATTCCGCGATGAGATCCCAGCGATGGAAGACGGCTAGCGGCAACTTCAAGCTTCTCTCTCCACGCGTCTAAAGGCCCAGGTAATCCCTCTTGGCAGAGGGGAACCCCGAGGAGCTCAATGTCGCTCTTTTGAACGACCTTGCAACCGGGAAGGAGATGGCATAGCTCCGATATATCCGGCAAGATCATATCCTCGGACCCCGTGACGTAGACCTCGCATTTCGCAGGATTTAGGGACCACTCACCCTCTTGAAGTCCCGGACTCTGCGAATATCACCGATTACTGTAGCTAGGTCACCTCCAAGCACACCGTCGTCCAAGTACCAAGCATTTAGAGGACACTGTAGGGAGTCTATCAAGTCTTTTACGCACAAACAGAACAAAGGCGGACTTAAAGGGTCTCCTTGTTGAAGGCCGGACTGCGAAGATATAGTGGCCTGCGGCAAGATCAAATGCGACGGTTGGGCGTACGCCGCATGTACCTGGTGAAACATTTGCGGAGCGTAGCATTTCACCACGTTTAGCAAGTGGTCTCTCCTGACGCTGTTAAAGGCATTCCTAAAATCTTATTTAACCAAAACGGTTGGGCCACTGCGGGAGTTTATAAAGGCGCGGGAGGAGTTAATTCCGATCTCCGTACCGCCAGTAGTTGCAAAGCCCAGCTGATGAGAACCAATTGTTGATAATATTTTAGCTTTGTTGGCAGCGCACCTAATTTTTGAAGCCAACCTTTGGAGTGTAGACGAGCATGCTATCGAGCGGAGCCGTCTTTCTTCTTGAGAGCAAATAGTCGTGCCCCAAATATAATAGGTTGAAGGGTTACAGGAGGAGCCCCCCACCGGAGAATGTCTACAACCTTTGCCAGTGCATCTGCTAGTCTGTCAGCGACGGACCTTAAGACCGCGGACAACAGGTCCTGAAGAAGTCGAGGCCTAAGGAAGTCAAGACCAGCTGCAGGGCTTCTGGGGAAGGATCTCACGGCCAAACGCACTTCGTCGCTGGAGGTAGTAGATGGCAGTATAGTCGGAGGACGAGATGGCAAGCAAAGGTCCGAGAGGGCCTGTGGATGTTTGTCTCGAAGAGACTCAAGGCTTTCGGACTGAGATATAAATGTGTCCGTGGAGCCAATAAGCCTGGCGGCGCCAGAGACATCTCCTTCGAAGAGCTTGACTATGGCGCGTCTAAAGATCTCGTCCTCAGAGTCCCTTCTGGTATTTGTCCTAGTTTCATGATGCTCAACGTTCTCAATCCTTAAACTCTGCACAAAGTCGCGAAAGTTCTTTTTGATATAACTGTAAGAGAACGTGAGTCGTTCCGAAGTCATGGAAGGCGCAGCACTACCGGTGCGAAAGAAAACACTGAGTGCCAGGCCTCCATGTCGTTGTTCGACGCGACCTTTAATAAAACTTTTGTCAATTCGTCTGCGACGGATGCTCTGACAGCCTTAGGCAACACGCGGACTAGCCTTGCATGTCGCATGGCACTCTGAATGTGTCCGATAAGTTCCTCCGAGGTGGCTGATACGCCAGTGGTTGGCGTTACTTCTATGCCTCTGACGCCGGGGTGTCTGGCGGACATGTGTCTAGAAAGTCATCTTCTTGTGTATCTGTTGTTGCACACAAGGCAAGCGACCCTGTTAGAATCCTCTCCAGAATCATCCGAAACGTTTAGTGACATCGCTAAGTTGATATTAGAGCTGTAGTCTTCCATTATAGAGAAAAGTTCTTTAGCTTATCGACTACCGGCAGCAAAGCTAATAACGGCTTTAGTGATTCGGCAATCGTCGTAAGTGTGGCTGCCAGGTCAGGACTTATACCTTGGAGTACTTTTGCTAGGTCAGACAAGGTGGTTCCGATACTGCCTGGTGGCGTCGCCTTCTTAACTTTGTGCTTCCGAACCCTTCGTGTCAAAGGACGCGGTCGGGTAACCGAGCTTACTCTACTATATCTAGTAGGCTTGCGTCGAGGAAGGCGCCGAAGTCTGGGCAAAATAACGTGTGGAGCGCTCCCGTCCTGGGCCGATAAGATTCCCCGCAAGACTGCAGCGTACGACGGTCTGTCATCCGTGACGCCCCGTGTAGAGTCTCCCACAGGAACCGGAACCGGGCACTGGACTTCTTCTGTGATGACTGCTGAGGGATTAACCGTCTGCACCTGTCAAAGAGTTCTAACTTCCATGATAATCCGGTTCTTCTCACGAAGGTAGGCTAAACGTGGACAAGAGGGGGAACCAGCCGCGTGAGACCCGTTGCAGTTGACACACCTCGAGGGATTGGCACATTCCGCTGCCAGGTGGTCTGACTTGCCACACTTTTTGCAAGCCCTTCGCAGAGTGCATCTATCAGCAAAATGGCCCGCTTTTTGACAGTTAAAGCACAGTTTTGGCTGGTCTGGTTCAAGTATCACCGGATGGACCTTGAAACCTAGAAACACTGACGCTGGTGGTTGACGCTCAAATGTTAGAATCACCCTACTGAGCGGTATTTTACCCGCCTGCGTTGAGTGGTAAAGACGTCGTACGGCGGTAACCCCAGCACTACTTAATTCATCTCGTATCTCGTCTTCGGCAAAAGCCACGTTTACGCCTTGGATCCTTGCTCTGAAACTCGTCAAGGCGGGGCAAACAGCCGATACGGAAACTTCACCAAGAGCTGTCAGTTGCAACAGACTTTTGGCGGCTTCCACACTGCTAACCCAGACATGAGCTCCGCCGTTCCCCTTTGAGATCTTGCTTCCCGGTGAGATAGCGTATATCTTTTTGAAGAGACGCAGCATCGAGCCTTCCGCAAAGTCACTGGATTTTGAACCGTCTGGGCAGCTCTTGCGGATGATAACCTTGAAGGTATTAATAGACCCCGATGAGATGTCGCTTTTAAGTTTCTCTAATAGACGCTGCTCGCGGGAAATTGCATTCTTCACGCTGCGTGAGATCACCACAGAAAACCCATCTTTAGGGTGAGTCTCCGGCTGTTCGTCGTTGCTGGCTTCGGTGAGCGAACACTTCCTCCGTTTGGTGCCAGAGGCAGTATTGCTTCTAGGAGGAGCGTCTGGCGCGGCTGGAAACCCGGCGACACTCGAAGGCAATTCACCACTATTTTCCGAAGCCTCCATCGTCGCGCTGGAGCTAGAGTCATCCACACGCCCAGCGACAATTGGCTCGCTACATGACACGGTGTTACCAACCACACCTGAATTACATTGCACCCTGGATATATCTAGGCTATCCGGGGGCTTCCTTCGATTGGCCTCACCCGACATCGCAGCACGACTGCGGGTGATAATAACCAATATATATATATATATATATATATATATATACGTCCCGACTTAGGTATCGAACTCTGTCCCGTTGAGTGATAGTCGGTGGCACTGCCAATAGGCCAATAGACCCGTTGGCTTTATGGACTCCTAACTACCACGTCTTCAGCCGCCACAATGTGTAAACCTATGATCTGCGATGACGAGCAAATCGAACCCGGTCAGCTGGAGGGCCCGAGAAGAATCCGATTCCTCAGAGACGCAACCAAACTGTCTCCGAGTGTACACTATGCACCCGTCGCTCACTCACTACACTCACAATCGTTGATGCAATTATCACTGCAAAAGTCTATTTTGTGGAAACCGACAAACCCACGACCACACTCTAGCAAATCAAACGCCAAAAAAATAATAATAATAATGATAAAGTTCTATTGTTGCAATGCGTAAGCAACTATAAAATTAGCAATACAAACTAATAAAATTAGTTTCGTTTATTATCTCACTAATTCAGCAGATCTATATTAATGTCATATTTCATATAATACTTAAGTTAGAACATCAAACATTAGCTAGCCTTGCCAACATTGCGTACATTGGGTAGAAAAAATATATATATGTGACCTTTTCATTTTTGGTTATATCCTCACACATATCCTCCAGGTTCGGGCGTGTCCAGTCTAGCAGAATTCCACGCAAAGTGGCGGCAGCAACCCTGCTGAATGTCCAGCGATAGTTTCTGGTGCAGGTACTCGACAGCTCTAGTGTACCCTGTCGAATGGTTGAACGCCTTGCTGACACGTTGAATAAGTTTGTGCGTCATCAGCCCAGGTCCTCCCAGTGTCTTGAATACCAGCGGGCGAGAGTCGTGGAGGGTAGGTAATTCTGACACTTTTCTGCACTTATTCGCCTTTGCCAACATAAGAGCGTGACCAGCATGTGACCGCACTGACAGTTGAAGGGGCCAATGAGTCAGTACCGGTTACATCTAATACCAGCATGCAATCTATCTCGAAGGACGTTACTGCTAGTCCGTCTAGTTGCTTTCTATCAATCATGCGAAGGCCAGGAGACTCGAGTCTGAGTTTAAGACACAAGACCTTGGATTAACGAACGGTGCAGGGTAGCCAAACAAGCTAGTAGGTTGACACGCGAATGTCTAAAGATCGTCCCGGTGATGAAGCCGTTGGCTGCGTTGGTTACACAGCGGGTTAGGGAAGGCGTATAGGGAAGAGAAGCAAAAGTACTATGAAAGGAAAGAGTGGGCAGCAATAAGAAAGACTTACGAACGTCCACATACGGGGCTGAACCTGAAGGGGGGGATACAGTGTTCCGAGATTTTATATATATATATATATATATATATATATATATATATATATATATATATATATATATATATATATTGTTTATTTCGCAATAACTTCAGGATGGTACATAATTACAAGACAGTGTTCCGAGATTTTCGAAAATAATAGGCAGTACACTGGATATTTCTTGGAGAAGCGGGGGTAATAGCGGAGGAGCAATATGCATTTAGGAAAGGAAAATCAACTTACTCAGCAATTGGGGAGCTGCTGTGAGCAATCTGGGATGCGCTGCTCAGGCCGAGGAGTTCTATATATGCCGTGGTTGTAGATTTAAAAACAGCGTCTGACATAGCACCAAGCAATAAGATAGTTGAAGAGCTGGCAAAATCCGGAGTGCCGGGAGCAGTTTTAAGATTACTTATCAATACCTTAAAACAAAATACGGTGCTGATTGATAACAGGGTCGGTATTGCGGCTGAGGTGGCTCAAACCACAGGTGTCGCACAGGGCGATGGACTGAGCTCACTGCTGTTATCCGTACTTCTGAGTGGACTACCAGAGCGGATGAGCACGTGCTGGACCCGAGAGTTAGCCAGAATTTACTGTACGCTGATGATGTGGTCACCTTTGGTTGCAGCCTTTTCAGGGTGAAACAAGCCATAGACCGACTAGTTACATGCATGAATAAGAAGGGCTTGCCGGTTAATTGGGGAAGGACAGTAGCTAGTGAAAGGGTTCGCGGCGGCCGCATGGCCAGGGGTGACGTGCTTCAGATTTGAAGAACAACAATAAAATTTGTAAAAAAAATGCATACGTAGGCACAACCTTATTAACAAGCCGGTAGCAGCGTTCGATCGCACATCCCGGAGAGGTTCAGAAAGGCCACCATCGCAGCTGCGGCAATTAAATGGCCACATATGCTTTCGGGTAATGGAGCAATGGCTCTTTTCGGGATATAGATAGCACTCATCGCCACATATGGTATTCATTGACGGGGTAAGATTTTGATGAATGTCGATGCAGACAATGTTGTGCAAATGTAATCGATACCACGCCGCGTTATGTCTAGCGGTTCGGTTTATAGCAGAACTAGCAAAACGCTAGATTGTGGTTGTCTCGAAATATTTTGATGTAACATAACCGCATCTACCCAGCCCGGATGTTAATAAAAAAATAATAAAAAAGTATATATATATATATATATACATACTCGTACATACATACAGAGTGTTATAAACATTTCTGAAGATCGATACTAAGAATTGTAGAGCTCGCAAAAGCAAATATACTTTTCCATTGGGGCATATTCTCTGAGAAGTTTTGTTTCGGAGTGAGAGTGAAAATAGTACAATTTGTATCGCTGGTGTTTTTGCCCGAAATAGAAGCATAAAATGTGTCATTGCCTGTACAGAAACTAAGCACACTGCTGTGTTCGTGCGAAAAATGTTCATCTTCTGAAAAATATATAACGCCGGCCAGAATGATGAGACACGGTCGTTTAGAAAATAATTCGCAAAAATTAAGCTCTTTTATTAGCCTTCACGCTCGGTACTTCAAAATCACAACCCTACGAACATTCACAGCGCACAAGACGAACACAACCAAGCAAATGCACATTTCATGATGATCATTTTAGTATTAAGCCTATGGCAATGCAAGCCGTGATTGAGCCTTAATTACGTCGCAACCACGGCTTCTGGTTGTGGTTCCTATTAGCTTTGATTGTTATTTTGCGTGCTGTGAATGGTCGTCGGGTCATGATTGTGAGATTCTGAGCGTGAAAGCTCTCAAAAGAACTTCATTTTTGCGAATTCTCTTCTAAACGACTATGTCTTCTCTTCTTGTCGGCGTTATATGTTCTTCAGAAGAAGCAGAATTTTTCACAAATACAAAGTTGTGCTTAGTTTCTGTATAGAAAAACTGTTTCTCAATGGCACATTTTATGCTCCTTTGTCGGACAACAGCAGCAGTGTCACAATTGTAGTAATTTCACTCTCACTCCCAAAAAAGATTTCTCAGAGACCATGTTCGAGTATATATACCTGCATATGTGTGGTTGTGCTATTTCATGGCCTTTGCAGCATATATATATATATATATATATATATGAAAACTGTTCTCGGTGACAATGTATTGTGCGCAATGAGTTATTTTTGAGTGTCATACATTCTTTGTTACTGGAATGGTGCTTTATCCAATTAACCTGGACAGTTGTTTTCGACTGAGTGATGCAATGTGTTTGTTACTACGCTTTTCTCCTCAATCTGTTGGAAAAATGCTTATTTTTAAGAAGTTCGACGACTCCCTTGGATGTAGTTCAAACATACAGGGACACCTATTCATACGTATACATACATGTATGCATACAAGTAGCACCCCGTCTCGTCTGTGACCGCGAGCTTTAGCCCGATAGGGGCAATACATGTGTTAGTGGAAATAATCTTCGCTTACCTTCGACGCGATTGTTACTCACTTTGACATGTTGCAGTTACAATCAAAATGCGAATACGCAAAGCGTGCTCGGTTGCCCACCCAAGCGGTTAATTGACTTCTCAGCGAGTTTACTTACCGCCTTCAGCCGACGCAACAGCCGGTGGTGCTTCTGTGAAGTCTTCATTACCTCGAGCATCTCTCGGGAGGGGACCGGGGGGGGAGGGGGGAGCGGATGGATAATGAACACTTGAGGAGCTGTACTGGCTGCAACGAGAGCAGCGGCAGCAGTCGTGGATGAAAGTTGTCAAACCCCGGTACGGCAAAATTCCCGTTTCGTAACGGGTGCTTCTGTATGATCAACGTCATCATCAATATCGGATGAGAGAGAGATGAACTATATATATATATATATATATATATAATGAATGAAAGTTTCGCCATCTTTCTGATCATTCTAATCCGTCCTTTCGGGCACGTACTTCCAGTCGTCTGGAGTCCTGACCCCGTGGCCCATTGATGCAGTCACGCTATGGTGAGCAAAAACTGCTTCGAGAGCTGAGAGAAAGGATGTAGAAGGAATAGGAACTCTCTTATCACGCGCCAATCAGAAATGATCGACGACAGCCAAGCAAACTCTGCAGCAACATGGGTATTATGACTATGACTTGTGTTACATTTACGAAAGTCTCTCTGCGTAATGTTACCAATTGTTTGACAATTTACTTGCCTGCTCTAACTCTAGCCCAAGACTTTACGCTAGTTTAAGGCAAAGTCAACCGATGGTTGAGCCCCACTCATCTTCTACGATAGCATGTCCATATATGACCATAAGGCTTAGCATTTCTTGCTTGAGAAATCCTGCGAGTACGCAACTTGTCTGTCACAAGCTACTAGTAGGATAGTAATTGCGTTTCGTTCTGCACACAAACGTTGTGTAGAATAGAATTGACAAACAATAGAGAGAATTTATTTCATCTGCTGATTTTTGAACTTATCTAATCTGAAGCGTATCTGTTGGGGTTTCCGCAGCTTTTTTAGCACTCCACCTATACCTGAACCGAGCAAGATGGCTTGGTGGCAAAAGTCTTTGCCTTGCATTCGGGAGGCCTGCATTTGAGACCCAGACCCGCCACTACTAAATTGGTTTTCATAGGTTCCAATTTAAACAAGGTGAATGGCGGAGTAGACTAAACATCGACCATGATCGAAAAAAACGGGGAGCACAGATGTCTCAATAAAAAGAGATACTGCATTACCGTTTACCCTCCAATAAAGACTATAACGCCTTAGTATCCTACTGTATGTAGCGTGAGCCTTGAACATCTGAGATGTACATCTACAAGAGTTACGTAATACTCTTTACGAACACCCAGCTACGGTTTAACGGAGTCTTGATATCGGTAGGGCGGAAACAGACGACGGATAACGGTACGGATTGCGAGTGTTGTTGAGAACCTAAAACCTACTTATTTTGAAAAAACCTTTGAACACTGTTGTTGTTTAGAACGTTGGCCACTTCTTGAAAGCGTGTGGCGTATTGAAGCGCTATAATGGTAGGAGTGCAGCAACAGTTAATTAAAATGCAGTATTCTATAAGAGAAATGCGTCAATGCGATACTTAAGCTTCTCCTATATAAGCACTCTATATAAGATAGACAACACAGAGACCAACAACAGACAATTCTCTACAGAGGCGCAGTGGCGCAGTATCAGCCATACGAATAAAAGCAATGCACTAATAATGTTGAAGTAAAGTAAGAATAATTAGTATCACCTTTGTTAGGTACATTGTAAAACTTGTGTTATTATACATATGTCTGTTCCGTATTCAAATATACATCAAAGACAATCTCCTTCTCGATGTACTCATGATAAAAATAATACGCTATTAGAACCCCTCTATTAGAGCGAGACTCCCTAACAATGTCACTTCTGGGCATGTAAAGTAAGAATAAAAATGAACCTAGACCAGAAAGTCAGTCTTATATTTTGCGCGTTGTCTATAATGGCTGTAATCATCTCAGTCATCTCAAGTCTATCTTATTCAGAGGTCAGTTGCAATCCAAAGAAACCATAACTTGTAAACGTCGTTACACAGAGCTGTAATGTAGGCAATGCACGTTTGAGGTGCGAACCTTGAGGAGCAGCAGAACTGCAAGTATAGACAAAATAGCGATATGGATCGATCAACCTGAGTTCAGGCCAACAAACACACTACACGGATAGCATTACGCCAAATACACAATGTTTGCTACAGGCACGAACCACGGAAACCCCGGTGCTCTGCATTCCCAATCATACTATGACTATGTGCATACGTAAACAATATGTGCACCATTCTATATAGGCAGTAATATAGATAAGTCACTCTGCTAACATTGGTGGGCAAACCTTTGCTTCTTAGCTTATCGCAGCCAAGCTTCAGATGGAAGTTTCACATGCTCATGACAAACGGTAGCGGGTTCGACCTCAACACGGCACAGAACGAGTAGATACCGAGAGCTTGTTCCTCGTATGATCCAATATTAGCTAAACGACAAATTATACTATTTATACTGTATGCATGATCTTTAAATAATTATTGAAATTAAACTGTTAATTTTCTGTTAAATCAGCTCGTTTTTTGTTCCAAACGGCGCCTATTCTTACAGCGCGGTCGCAGTGATTTCTCTATAAATTCATTACGTCCATGTGTAGTATTTTGATCTATGCTGATTTACCGGAATGCCTTGTGTCCGCTAAAATATCTTATTAAACTTATATATATATATATATATATATATATATGTTGTCTGCTAGCAGTCGTGATGTTCGGATGTTCGGAGTGTTCGCTTCTGTTAAAAACGGATGAACAACTAGTGGTGTGCAGCCAAGGCTGCCCAAAAAGTCTATGACACCCAGGAATCAAGCCAAGATACGTTGAGCGGCCGATTGAGTGAAACTTTGTGAAACTGTGGTTAGCACACACGGAACTGCAGGAGCGAGTTGCTCAAAATCAAGGCAATCTTGCAGGAACAGTTTGCCGCACTCCTTACGCTTATAGGGGGTTTTAACTCCACGCTAAATGACAAAATTAGCGTGGAAAAATGCGGCGGAACGCAGACAACGCGAAAGAACAAGAGAGCAAGACTAGCAGACAGCAGATAAGGAGGCCTCGGACGTCACCGAGGCAAGGGCAAAAGAGCCTGCTGGAGGACGAGAAAAAGAAGCGCGCCGGCGCCAAGAGAAGCTCGGCGTCAGCAGAGTTGAGTAATGACAGTTGCGACTTGGCCCGGTGGCGTGGTGCATTCGCGTGCGCCTCTCGGCCGGAGGAAGACACTAGATAGGTGCGCGGGTTCGACCCCACCGTTGCACATTTGTATTTACGGGGGTCCGTCTATGAAGCAATGTGGAAGCAGTCCCGTGGACGTTAAATCTTGGCTGAGGGTCAGCCCGAAGAGCTTTAACTTAAACGGCACTGTTGTTGAGATAGAACCACCAGGTGGTAGTACATCGACGTCACCAGCTGCGGTAACAACAACACCGGCAGCAGATTCAGCTGACCCACAACCGGAGGAGAAGGCAAACGAAGACGGCTTTGTTGTGGTTCGTAAACGACGAGACAACAAAACATTGAATGCAGACGGGCAGCGCAACAGATGACAAAGGCGGATTGGAGATTCGCGCAGAAGACGTCGGCGGTCGGGCTGCAAGCGTGGCTAACTGGCAAGGGCATAACTGTGAAAGCGGTTTAGAAGCTACATACACATGGTAGTGATGCTGTGTTCTGTGTGGTGGTGCGTGACGAAGATTACGCAAACTGTTGCAGATAATGACATTCTGGCCGAAAGGAATCCTGTTCCGTCGCTGGGTTGGGGACGTCCCCTAGAAAAGAACACGGGCCTAAAGAGAGTTTAATTTCGCCTGGTCGACCCAAAGCCTCCGTAAGTGGCTGACCAACAACTGCAAGTTCTACAACTGCAATTGTAGGGGCAACATACTCCTACAGTGCTTTCCTGGAACTGTGAGGGACTTAAGAATCCAATGTGTAAGTTGCTTGACAGTTGCCACTCTCACAAAGGTCACTTCATCGGACGACTGAATATCATGATATGCGAGGGTTTCACCACCTGGCTGCCTTACCGTGCCGGAATGTCCGGACGACCTGGGGTTGATTATCTATTGACCTACATAAACGCTTACAACCGATGCAAATGCGTCCCGCGAAAGATGAATACTGCGTGGTGCGCTTTCTGGGAGGGTAAACGTCGCCTGTATTCCATTTCTCCCCCACATTCGATTCCGCGGAAGTTGCTGAGACGGTTAGCTTTGGAATTTCAGGGTTAAACCTGACCATGCCAACTATTGTCGCAGGTTATTTCAATGCCAGATTCAATTGTGGGCCCAACAATAATAAAGGCGAGGTACTGCTTTGAGTGATGGAAAATACTGGTCTGAGATGTGCAAACGCGCGTGAACAATATACATATTTAGGTCACAATGGAAGCAGCACTATCGACCTTGTGTTTCACAACCTTGTCAACTGTGAAATTGAAAGCTTCAATGTTCTCTCGCGGTATTTGGCGAGACCGACATAACTAGCCGCGCTGGTCTGCAATAAGACGGATTAATCTATCTCTTTTAGACAGAGCGATGAGCGGTATTTAGGTAAGCATTGACATCGCTACCACCTGTGACCAGCTAGAGATGGGAAGTGCCGTGAAGTGGAAAAGGTTATGACAAAAGAGATCACGTCCGTGGTGCTCACGAGCCTGCTACCTCGCCCACGGTGAAGTGCTCAGACTCCTGCTCCAAGCAAGAGCCAGAACACCACCATCACTGCAAGCCACGCGGGACTACTTTGAGCGTAGAAAAGCTTATAAGACTCTGCTATGATAATCATACAACATCCGCTTACCTTGGAGCAGGACAACAGTAACCTGCCTTTCGGGGTGGAGGAGATTTGGTTGAGCACGTGGCTGAAGAGGCATTTCCACTGGAGCAATTCGGCTTTAGGAGAGGCAGAGACACCCGTGATGCAATCCACGTTCACCACTCAGAAATCGAGCGAGCTGTGGCACAACTCATATGTATGCAGTCTTTATTGACTGCGTCCAGAGTGATCAATCTGCTGGTTGAAGCATTTCAACGAGCAGGAGTGGGTGGCTCTCTCCTGAGTGTAATAGCAAGTTTCTTTGAGAAGGACAGCTTGTTGGTAGACAGGTGAGCAGGATGTATTAGAAATTAAGCAAAATGTGGAACTTCGCAAGGAGTTACGGTTACGTCCGACAGGAGTACCAAAAAGCCGTGGTGGTAATGTATGCAGATGATATCGTGGCCGCTCATGGCGACCTAGGTGCCATCAAGCGCACTGCATTTATGGTAGAGGAGTTCATTGTTTCGAAGGGACTTAAGATAAACACCAGGAAGACCAAAGCCATGAAATTCAGCGTGGAGGTCGATTGGCCCCCAGATACGTTATACGTTGCTGCGGCCAACCATTGAAGTTTGTTAACTCTTTCCAGTTTCTTGTCCTTTGGGTTTATTATACAGGAACGACGTTTACAGCGCATGAAACAGTACGAAGGCACTTGTCTCTTTTTACGGGGAAGTAGGCAATGTCCGAAGACTGTTCGTTTTCTCAGCAGTGAGGCTCTTCGTGCTTAAGATTGTTCTGGGGCTGATGCATGGTCTTGACAGGGTATGGAACCACCTTACGCTGGCGAATTTTACCCAGCTTGAAAGGTGTTTTTTCATTATATATGTTTTTCATTATATATATTTATATATATATATATATATATATATATATATATATATATATATATATACATATATATATATACATATATATATATATATATATATATATATATATATCACATGATTTATTTACACACCAGATTGAGTAAAATATACAATAGTACGATCGACATCACTACAGTCTCGTAATGAAAATAATATTAAAAATCGCTCAGTGCCAGCTTTGTTAGAGAGGGGATTGCTTTGCACTCACTGCCATGATATCTTACACATATACCATAACAATATTTACAAACACATGTGTCACAGGGTTCATGACAAGCGTCTTTCTGACATAGAAGGTGGTGAAAACCGTGCACAGCAAAGCGGGCGGTATGTGCCTGTTTGTCCTGCTCGTGCCCTTCCATTCGACGAATGTTCCACCCGACGTGTAAAACAACGGATGAACAGCAACCGAGCGAACATCCCGGCGCCGTATGGAACTGCCGAGTATGTACACAGTTGAGGCTAGCCCAGCCTAACGCTACCACTGTAAATGCGAATATTGATTCCGAGTTCTTCAACACGATGTGGTGGCTTTTCAAGAGAGTTCGTACTCTCGAGTGCGAGTTTGCGGCGTACAAAGCACAAAGAAACATTTTGAACTGTATATTATACTCAATTTAAGTAAAAAAAAACATAATTAACAAAAATAAACTAAGGATATATATATATATACATTTTTTAAGGCTTTGTTTAAACTGCATTTCAGGTTCTTAGGTGAGGTTTACGGTACTGTCGTTATATATTACATATTTGCTATATTGACCGTTAAGTTTTCGCTCTGTTAATAACACCCCAAAGTAACTGCGTCAGGCGTCGAGTAATCGAAGAAGTGGAAGCTACATATATATGTCAAGGTTTCCCATATTAGTAAATATGCTACCACATAGAACAAATAAGGTAATAATCCATTAACGCAAGGTAAGAAAAATATATGGGGGCTGTATGCTATTCCCGGGAGATGAAATACGGGAAAAACTGCCTTTTTTTCCAACAATAAGCAATGCGCAGCCCTAATTCGCGAGAGAACTGGTGGAAAATGTGTGTGGTAAAAGCACTGGTGTGCAAAGGGATTTACTTAGGCTTGGTCAAGCGACAAATGTCTGAACAAAAACTTACTGTATACATATATATATATATATGCTGAAAAAGACGTCTAGAGAAAGGCAACCCGTAGAGGCAGTGGCGGCTCCTAAGTGATTTTTGATGACTGAGTGTTGCGGTGCATAACATTACCACGGTTCGCTAGTGGCCGCTGCCGACGTCGCAAAAAGATGATATCCGAAGTTTACCGCCCGCAACGAGCCGCTCGGCCTGGCGATCGGAGCATTTGCGTGCCTGTCGAGCCTCCACACCCCCACACCTACCCCCGCCTTGTCGGACGCCTACTATCCTGTGGGCCATTCCCCCACTGCGATTGATACTTTCTTTCTTTATGATGTATATATATGTATATATATTTTTATATATTTATATATATATATATATATATATATATATATATAAAACGTCAGCATTGCCGTGCATATCAACACTTAAGTGGTAGTTGTTGGGCTGGTCGCATTTGCATAGAAGCAGAGTAAACAGCACAAAGTTGTCACTCGCCACAACCGTCTGACGCGGTTGTTGCGCTTAGCGGCAAACAGGCAGCGTTATGCAGAAACGTCAAATATATATATATATATATATATATATATATATATATATATATATATATATATATATATATATATATTTATATATATATATATATATATATATATATATTTGAATATAAATAAAAGCACACGAAACGCCCTTTGTACATTACTGAATTAAGTGTATGCCCTACCTATCTGGTAGGGAGTATTTAAACCTACTAACGCTCAGGCTCAACGCACTACCAACGCGTGCCAGATTGGCCAGGGGACGCCCGGGCTACAACAAACGTTGTAGGCACGGGTGTCATGCGCCTGAGACGTTGGCTCATGTCGCTCAGATGTGCGATACAACACACAAACAAACCATAAAGAGACATGACGACGTCTGTGATCGCGTGGCGCGTCTTCTCCGCGAAAGGGGTCATGAGGTGGTTCGTGAGCGAGTATTCCGTCGACCGGACGCACCGGGTCTAAAGCCCGACCTCGTAATAACAACACCTACCGAGGTCTGGGTTTTAGATGCCGAGGTTTGCGGCCCGAACCGGGACCTGGCAAAAGCGCGGCAAGACAAGATCACCAAATATGACGTCGAGTTCCTAAGAGCGGCGCTCTCCGACCCGCAAAAATCTCGCAGATTCGGATCCATCACTATCTCTATGAGTGGTGTATGGGACTCCGAATCTGCGAGGACGCTCTTGGGGCTCGGCGTCACCAAGAGGATCTCATGGATCTCACCGTTTTGTTTTTGCAAGGAACCTTGAGGATATACCGCTCGCACCGGGTCCATAAGAGCGGGGGCTACCATCAAGCAAGGACACGGACAACTGATTCTTAACTTCACGTGACACCTTTTTACCACCATTTTTATTAAGGCGAGCACTGCCGAGTGTGCAAACGCATTGTAAATGATTAATAAATCATCACAATATTTTCTATTGAGAGAGAGAGATTTATATTTCAAAGACCCGCTTATTGACTTAACGCAAAACTTGGGACTGCAACAAGTATCTGTACAGTTAGGGGTAATTGAGAATAGACATCTCTTAGGATTATTAGGCACCAGCAGTAAATAATTATTAATGTTGCAATAAGACCAACTAATATAAATACAACTAAATAATAAAACAAATGTATATATAGTTTTTTTCTTTTTTTTCACAATGTTACAGTTGTGAGGTCTAAACGTATTATTGCAAATGTTTTAAATTATTACTTTGCTCCTAAAATAGATGCCGCGTTTCCTCTGCAAATGGCCAAAGACAACGCTTGTCTTAAGAATTAACCTTCTCTTCGGTCGCTCGTGACGTCTTGAATTTGCTTACTTAAATCTTTAAGAAATGCCTCGGTTCTCATGCTGATTGGTCTTAGTATCTCCATGGCAATGGGCACAAAAATATATCTTGTGACCAGTCCAGCGTATGTCTTCCGTTTCCTAGCGTCCGCGTGCTTTGCTACCCACCCCGGATCAACTGAGCTGTGATGTAAATAAGAAGCCGCTTGTGCACGAAACCGTTGCATCCTATGCTAAGGACTTTCCATGTGACCATAATGCAATAATTCATTTTATCAGGTCTTTCTTTGCGAGCGGACACTAAACCACTCTGTTCAGTTTGCTTTTAAACTCATCTAGGTTATATTATCAGGGATATTTTTCTAAAGGGCCCGGGTCCATGGTTCTGGTAGTGTCTCGTGCTTTACTCGTATCATGTCTTATTTGTGGTCGAACTGCCTCCTCCACTAACGAGGCTGCCACCGGACCAAATCGGACCAGTGAAGCAGCGTAGCAGACAGAAGCTTGGTCAATGACACCTCTTATTCCTAGACCACATTCACGTATCGGAAGACTTGCCGTCTGCGAGGTGTTCTCTTCTAAATTGACGTTTTGGGACTTCACTAAGAATGTCTCTGCTGACGTCATCATACGCGAATAATTCTTCAGGGCAAGCCAAAGAGGACATGCACGCAGTATGAGGTTAGATCTTGAAGACCGCATGCTATATCTCCAAATGCACAGCGCAGCCTGAGGATGCAAGCGTATCAGTCGTGTGTGAGTGTTGCATGACACTCACCTCAGGTAGTTTCAACCTCGCATTGTTCTACCTGTCACCTCACTACGATAACGTTGAAGTTGCCGATGCGATCAGTGCTGGTCTAGCGGGACTAAACCTCCAGCTACCCACTCTGGTCGGCGGCGACTTCAACTGTCGTATTGATTGGAAGGGCGATGTGCTTCTTACGCTTCTAGAGAATAGAGGCCTGCAGTGCACGAATGAGCGTGATAAATTCACGTACGTTTGCCAAAGTGGAAGAAGCACTATCGATCTCCTGTTTCATAACCTTCAACATCCGACGGAATTTCAGGGATGCGAGGTCCTTATTATTCCAGCACGGAAGCACCTACCGGTGCTAGCGTCTCTGTGTCTGGCTGGCCAGGGGCGCGCCCCGCGGCGGCAGCCAACAACGTACTTGTCTAGGCAGCTAGATTTGCGTGTATTGACGCGCAAGTTACGGCTGCTAAGATCAATTTCTGACATTGAACAAAGCAACGACGCTTTGGAGGCCACTGTCAAAGCGGCTGTAGTCAAGAAGAAGTACAGAAAAAGACGGGCGCGGCCCTGGTTTACACAGGCCTGCTACCTAAAACGTCGGGAAGTGCTGGGGCTCCTGCGCCGAGCAAGGGCTCTGCACCCCGACCCCCAGATAGTTGCTGATCGTAGGGCGCTTTATGGCCGACATAGAGCAACCTACAAGAAACTGCTCGTGGAGAATAAGCGCCGGTATGATGAGGAGGAAGAGTTTCGCATGCTTGAGAGAGCAGAGCGCGAACCCCATGTCTACATTGTTCGCCGGCTGAGCAAAGGCATGCACAGCATGACAAAGGAGCAGTTGCGGCAGCACTTTAGTGCTCTTCTGCTCGATGCAAACGCCCCCGCGCCTAACCCAGTTATTGAGCAACCGCTCACTCTGGAGCAGCACGACATGAATTCGCCGTTTACGGTGGAGGAAGTGGTGCAGATCTTGCGCGGGTTGCCCAAGAGGAAGAGTAGTGGTCCTGATGGGATCTATTACGAACACTGGGCTGAGTCGTCCGATGTTTTAGCAGGGGAGCTGTGTAGTCTGTTCAATCAGATACTCAGCGGGGGACACATACCCCACGTTTGGCACGAGGCCAGGCTTACTCTGCTATTCAAGAGCAAATACGGTGACAACGTGGAAAATCCAAATCTCTACCGGGGTATCGCGTCGGAACGCACTCTTAAGAAAATCTTCGCCAAGTTGATTATCTCGAGGTTGTTTCCAACTGTGGAGAAGACCCTACCTCCGGAGCAATTCGGATTCAGGAAGGGTCGAGGTACACAGGACGCGATCCACGTACTCCAGTCGGAAGTTGAGCGGGTGTTGGCTGTGCCCGGGGGCCACTTGTACGCCGTCTTTATCGATTGTGTCAAGGCCTTTGACAAAGCTCCCCGTCACTTACTAGTCGATTTATTTTGACATGCTGGAGTGGGTGGTTCTATTCTACGAGTGCTCTCCAGCTTCTTTGCTGAAGACCGCCTTGAAGTAAACATAAGGGGCGAAGACACCTTGCAGCTAAGGCAAAACGTAAGAACCCCTCAAGGGGACCCTCTCAGTTGCCTAGCCTTCTCTTTGCTCATCGCAGACCTAGCCCGCCACGTGCGGAAGGAGTTTAGAAACGCCGTCGTCGTTATGTACGCGGATAACATAGTAGTGGCCCATTGAGACCGCGGTGCCATTCGTCGTATTGTTGGCGACGTAGAAAGTTACCTTCACCGTAAGGGCCTACAAATAAATTCGCGGAAGACGAAAGCCATTAAGTTTCGCCCTGGGGGTCGATTGGCTGCAGCAGACGTAATACCCTGCTGTGGTCAACCGCTGGAGTTTGTCAACTCCTTCCCGTATTTGGGTCTGAGACTGCACTATACGGGAATGACCTTTACCAAACACATCGGCGACAGGTGTCGGGCGGCTATTGCCTCTATTCACACAGAGGTGAGAGACCTTCGACGACTGTCTCTGAGTGCCGCATTGTGTCTTTTTGAGCTTAAGGATTGTGCCAATGTTGAGCTACAGCCTTGGCACAATGTGGGGTCATCTTTCCGCGGCAAATTTTGCGCAGCTAGAAAGATGCTTTACAATATATATGAAGCGCGTTCTTTGCTTGCTGCGGACGGCAAGGAATCGCTTTGTGTACCTGCTAGCGGGTTGCGGACCGGCAGTGGAAACAATCAGAGTCAGGCTTAAGTCACCTATTACAATGCCACTTCAGCAATTTTTGTTAGGGTGGCAGGGAAAAATTACCGAAGCCTCGGCTGAGCGCAGTTAGATGTGTACCTCACCAGAGAGCTTTGGGATGGAATGGCATGCACTAGCCGGCACGTGCACACAATGTACATTGTACATGGCTATCATCAATTGGTGTGTTCGACTCAAGGATTTCACCAAGTTGGCGATCAATGTCGTTGCCGGTTCTGCTCGCAGGTATGCGCTAAATACCACGCAGCGAGCTGCCAATTGCATCGGCGGTCTTTGCACTTTCTTGCCCGGTGGGACGGGCGCTAAAGTGTTAAAATTGTATATAATGATGATTGTATCGTAAGCATGTATCATCTTGAAATGCAAAGTTATTGCGAAATAAACAATATGTCAATGCATTAAGATAGGACAGGCGCAACAATGCTACCCTTAATCCCACTGTTAATTAAATCAGTCGAGCTCATATATATATATATATACCTGAATCATGCATAATACTACCTAGTTTTTAGAAACGAAGCTCCTGCGCTTTCAAGCGAAATCGCGCTGTAATTGCGTGGTGGCAGAGAGTACGACTACAGATTAGATCAGGCCAAACCGAGCTAGTTTCTAACAAAATAATATGCGCCCTTAATCTGAGTAGTGTTCTTCGTTTTAATTTTTAGTCTAAATATCAGACCAAATTATCAGAGAATCAAAACATATTGCACCAACTACAAACTTACGGTTCTGTTACGCTAAAGTATAAAAAGCAAAGATCTATAATCGACACATTGTGTCTAAGGTTACGGAAACTCTTATGCCTCATTGCATTAAGCGTTGTCATTTATTAAGTTTGATATTAACTAGGGTAGTCGCAGCAAATACGCTGCAAAATAAAATGCAAAAGTTAACCACATAATATCTAGACTTACAAACACTCGCACGTTGAATTGTCATTAGGCGTTGTTAATTATTCAGTTTGAGGGATTTTTGCTAAGGTACTAACAACAAGCGAGACCGCGGTCCTGACATGAGCAAGTCAGTTTTGACTTAGCTGCCGTATGAAGTCATTTTTTAATAATAATAATAATAATAATAATAATAAAATATAGAACACGTGTTTAGTAGTTTATTTACTGAAATAACAAACATTTTTAGGGGAGCAACAACTCAATATCAAATATAGAAATAATGTGCGGGACATTAAATGATAGTGCAGTAAGTTTGACTAGAGTGAAGTCAATCAATGTTTCTCATTAAAACAACTGTGCTCTTTAAGCAGGAAGCCGACTAATTCTCTGGGCCGCAGACCAAATATAGCATATAAAAAAGGAAACTGCAAGAAAGAAACAAACTTTCTAAGGCTTTCCTTGAACACCAAAGAATCGGGTATGGCGGCGAGGAATTCTATTCTAAACAATAAATGAGTGATGACGTGGTCCATTCTCAGGAAGGCGTACTGGCGGAAAAGTAATGGCGATGTAAGGTCGTCTGTTTCGGAGGGGGTATGGTGCAGCAATAGAAGGTATGGTCTGGAAAAGGTCGCCAGCCTCTATAAGATTGTTAATGATTTCGTAAACACAAATTGCAGCTCGAAAACATATCAGCTGCTTCTCATTAAAACAACTGTGCTCTTTAAGCAGGAAGCCGACTAATTCTCTGGGCCGCAGACCAAATATAGCACGAATAGCTTTGTTTTGCAGAGACAGAACTGATACAATGACGACTTTAGTAAGTCTCACCCCAGACCACACTACAGTTGCAGAGGTGAGGCTCTACTAGCGCCTTATACACCAAGACGAGAATAGAGACTTGAAACCCACGAAACCGAAGATGGGCAAATGCAACAACAGCAGGTGCAAATTTATGTTGAAGTATGTTAGCATGGCTGTTCCACGTCATACGCTCATTGAATACTAAGCCCAGGCTGGTGATATTTGGAGACAGCTCTAGTAGAGTACCATCCATACTTAAGTCGACCTTGGAAAAGGAGAGTGGGACGTCCGGAAAAGTACAACCTGCGTTTTTGTGGCATTGATCGTCATGCGGAGGTTGCAAAAAGCATCCCAGACGACTGCTAATGCTTCGTTGGCGCTTGCTGCCCGCAGGTTATCTTTAGATAGGGCGACAAGCAGAGTGCAGTAATCCGCATAAGATACCGCACGTAGACTGAAGAACCTAACGAGGCTCCGTAGAGCTATATTGATATGAACAGGAAAGGCCCCATTATACATGCCTGAGGTATACCAAGGCGCATAGAGAGCTGACCGGATGAGGTCGGTTGGCCAGTGACGATAATTACTCGATCCGGAAAATACGACCGAAACCACGAACAACCCTAGAATTAAAGCCTAGGGATCGAAGAATTAAGATCAAAATTTCAGAATCGACACAGTCGAAAGCCTTGCCAATATCAACAGCAATTGCGAGACATCCATTACTCTGAACGCAAGACTCAAGGATAGTCTGGTAAATAAAATACCATGGCTTTAGTAACGGCGCCCGGTGTACATGATGCATTTTACCAGTTAATATCTCTCTATCTCTCTCTCTCTCTCTCTATATATATATATATATATATATATATAATATATATATATATATATGGGTATAGCTAGTTGAATTCCCAATTATGAGCAGTTGAATAAATATAGCAATTACTGCTCCTACGTTTGTCGCGGAACAACCACCCAAAACAAGATTGCCATCCAGATTTGCAGGCTTGATCGCGAACATAAAATGGCACACCTCGGTGGCGCACGTTAATCCTATGCTTAGTCATTCCACGTCGTCACAAGAATTTGTTGTTTATAGAAGCCCACAAAACATCTATCGATTTCCAACACAGCCAATAAAGTTCCACAAAAGGTCCAAAACGAAGGCAAGAACCATCGGACATAAATAGAATAAATTGCTTGGAACCGTGTTTATTCGATATTTACTTAGTTAAGCAGTGGCGGTAAAGATACTGTTACTCTGTCTTCACAATAGACAAATAATCGGTGACACGTGTTGGGCGGTAATCCTTGGCAGGATATGTGTGGCTACGCAGTTTTATGTACGTTAAGCATACATTCTTACATACATAATTCAATATTGAACAAGCTGACTTATCTAGATATAGGCTCTACCTAGGGCCCAAACCGTAAAGTTATTTTACATATAATTTTTATTATAAACTCTTGGAGAGAACGCTAAGCCTAATTAGAGATAAGGTGAGTACTACAACATTGGTCGTCTACAACATACGTCTACTTTGAATATATTTGTCTTTTCTTCTTAGTCCATTTCTTAAGGTTTTCCCGGATTGCAGTTGCTATTACCGAAAGCTATTCTGAAGCCAAAACTAGTAATAGTAATAATGAGCTATCCTGTAACTGCAAGAGATACGTTTTATTTCCTGTAGACCACGGTTGCTGCGCGAATTTCGTATACAGGCCCACGATTTATTAGAGGTCCCGGGCCTTGTTATATCCTGTTTTAAGGCTATGTCCCTAGCAACCGTATTCTCTGCATGACTTAAACCTTCTTTCGTCCCTGTCTACAAGCACATGCGCCTGTATACAGGTGTGATTGTATAAACGCTTTACACACGCATGCTCTGCAGCTTTCTATGGCTAATCCCAGTAAAATAGGTTTTTCATCATTGTATGCGCATACATGAATAACCGATCGCACCATTAGCGTTTACGTGAGGTAGCTTACTCCACTTCACTAGGCATTGTCCGACAAACGGGAACGCACTTAGTTTGCAAAGATTTGTGTTAAACTTTAGCAAATCCAAACATTACATTTGTGCCCCAGATAGCGACGACGGCCCACCAGTCTTGGACGTCGGCTGAAACAATCCAGCGCAAATACGCCTTCTCATCAAAGGAAACACATTGGGTAAAAAAACCTGACTCGAAGGACAGAGGGAGTAGACTCATTTACTTGTCCAGCTTTTCTGGGCCTAGCCATCGCCTACAGTGTACTCACAGCTTCAAAAAGAATAGTAGCTGATTGAACCTGACTGGGTCCTTTCCCAGCATGGACAGGGTCGTCGCAGGCTTGCAGAAGCAGGCTATTTGCGTGAGTACTTAGTCGTGTTGTTTGCGCATAGCCCAAATCTCGCAACACAGCGATACTAGTAAACGTTGCGATGATTGTGTTCCAGTAAGGAAGGACAATTTCGCGGAACTTGCAGGGGACTGAACGCCTATCCGAGCGTTTGCTGCCAAGTACTACTACTACTACTATTACTACTGGACACAGATCAGCATAGGCCGGTTTATAGGATGGGCCTACTCCTGCCGCATATACATATTAGACAGGCCACACATCGGCCTGCTTAGTAGCCGGTGGCTGGCGTAGTGTGCATATGCACGTACATACATAGTATGGCTGCAGGCGAGTAGGTGTCTCTCTGCGCGCAGAGGCAAGGTCTTACGGAATGTTCGTAATTTAATAATTGGACTTCATCCGTAGCCGGTGGTAGTCTTGTGTCCTTAGCGGGCTGGCAATGCGCGAAAGGACATCCCTACTCAAACGTTAATTACACACAAAAGTACATATATACATACATACATGCATGCTCGCATACACACTTCCGTACACAGCGGGCGAATGACGTTGTTATTCCTCGTTGTGTAGCGACGGCCATGTCCTGAAATGTTGCCAGACGATCGGTCTGGATTAACAACAGCCCGCGTTCGCAATCAGCGCGACTTTGAAATACACACCACGCCTGAGGATAGAGGAGAATCCCTCGAGGGCATCGTGGATCGAGGACAGCACACGGCACCCTGCGGGGCCATAGAGGATTAAGAATCGTGCACATATACTCTGTGATTAAATCGTTTTGTGGGCGGGACGCGCTGAAGTAGACTCACTAACGAGCGTTCTAGTCGAAAGATCGAGGGCAACAGAGAGAGGGAGAGAGAGCGAGAGAGGAAGAGATCGCGGAACAGAGAAATAAACCGAGAGTAAAGTAGTGTGTCGGAGTGGGAGCAAATGCATGCGAAGCAGGGATTTTAGGCCATGAGAACAAGGGAGAGCGGATCGACGTGGAGGTGGCATTGTGGAAGAGGAGGTCGTATAGAGACCACAGGAGTACTACAGCCAACGACGAAGGAAAAACTCCGGCTGCTACGGAGACAACGCTAGCGGATGACTGCGCGAGCGTATGACTGCGCGAGCGACACAGCCACCAAATCTCGGAGCAGCTAAAGGAGCAGCAAGGGACGATTTAGTTAGACTAAGGGAAGGCACCGAACCAGTGGTAAAGGGGTCTTGTACGAGAGCTGTGTCAGTAGCTCGGCGTAGTCTCACCTCAGCGTGCGTTTTGCGGATTGCGCGAAAATGTTCGCGAAGTTTAGATTGCCATTAAACAGGGTGTGGAGGCAGCGTAGCAGCGAATAAGGGCCAAAGTGAAGTAAATCTTTACGCTGGCTACCACGCCCACGATTAGGCACTATGCAAACGACTTTCAATGAGGCATATATATATATATATATATAAAGCTGGAAAAAGTTGGAAATGCATGGCGTACATTGGGCGTCGTTGTAAAGCGACGATAATGTGGGACATACAAACCCACCAAAATCCAGCTGTTCTCTTTGGATCTTGTCAGGGGTGGCCAAAACACTGTCGTCTCGAGATTACTTCACTTGACCACTTTTACTTGCCATTAAGCCGTTCGATTTTATGCAGTGGTTATTCTCGCTTCTGACATTTGCCCTGCGAATCTTTGTACCATATACCAAGGCTCATAGTCCCTATGGGGCGCCTCGTCCAGGGCATAGCATAAATAGGGGATTTCCCAGTTGTAGGTTTCGAGACAACAGTTCTTGCTCAGTATTAAAAAGACACAGCGTTCGTAAAAGTGCCGTACAGCGTTAGTCCTTTCTGAGTTTCGCATACGGCATACGAAGAAGTCAGCTTGACCAATGCGGTGTGGGTACCGCTGAAAACAGGCACATAGCCCGTTAACAGTTGCGCGAGTGGGTAGCTGATCGAGCGGCGTTTAAGGCTGTACCATTTCTTTTTACATCAGGAAGTTCTGATTATTGTCCAGTATACAGGGTGGCCTAGCTGGACATCTTTTCATTGCTGGTTCCACTTCTTTAGAGTATCTGTTCTCTGTGGCGGCGTGATCTAGGGGCTGGTGCGCTAGTCATTGTTGTCATCTACCTCGTTGTTTGTCACAACACGCTTCCTTATCATATGTATCATATGTAATCATATGTATCGTTACTCTACACAACAAAGTCCAATTTGTTTGGACTTGCTTCTTTTCCCACATATATGTGGAGAATGCTGGTCTCTGTGTATAGTTAAACAATGGAGAATTAAAATTTCGATCTTCTCTAAACTCGAGGTGTCGGTCTAGCACATCTGCACTAAATGGTATTCTATCTGATATAAGGTCCTCTCTCGACATAGTGCCAACGTTAGTGTCGGTCGCCATTTACAAGAAAGATGCGGTTATGATCCAGCATATCATGTATAAGGTTATACATCAAACCCGTAATTGCGTATCTGCTGTGAATGACTCGCAAAAGACGATTGCTGGGTGCGCAGTCGAAGTCAGCAAAATGCTGCGTAGGTCACTTTTGAGCCAGTCGCTCTTCTACGTGGTCCAGTACAAACTTCGAAGCATCTGCAGTTGAGCGCTTTTCGACAAAATCCGTATTGTTCGGATCGGCAGTTCATCGATTGTGCACTCTTAGAGCCTCAAGGCGATGAGTGAAGTGAACACTTTATACATACCGTTCAAGTGATCGTACACGATTTAGCCTGCCCCGTTGACCTGTTGTTCTGCTTTGATGCAACTGTTAGTTTTACTTCGGCGTCCGTAAAAAGGATCAACTTAGATTCATTAGGGGTTTCTCCGTGGGAGGGTCGTCTTACCGCCGAGAAGATTTGTAGAGTATGTTCGTCCATTCTTTGTCATTAATTAGTGGATTAACTGTAGCCGGGCGTGTCGAGAAGAGGAGCCAGGGCCTGTACACGCTGACTTGTACAAGACGCGTTCTCTGTTTTTCATCGTGTTAGAGTCTCTTTTTTTTTCATGGTCTTAAATGCTCTCTTTAGGAGAGCTGCTGATTTTGACTCATGTCATCGTGTTTACGTAAAATATGTTCAATGTACTTGCATTCATGATCAAATCAGGGTTTGTGTAACTGCGGTTTAATTTTCTTTCTAGGCCTGGCTGCTTGGGAAATCGCCCATCTGAGACTACTCTGTGTGTTGTTGATATCACTCGTATAATGTAGTGACTTAAGGGTCTGTTCTAGTACGTTCGGGTTTCATATTCGGTTGAGCTGTTGGTGGTCTTCAGTTGTATTCGGGTGAGTTTCGGGTCATAATAGGTCGAATGTTACTTTGCAATGCTTACGATGTGCTGAGGCAATGGACCTAAAATTGCGTATTATTGCTCCTAGCTCGCGGCTTATAGATAGCACTACATCTATTGCACTGCGACCCTTTTCACAATTACAGATCATCAGTAGGGGTGTTCTCGATGTTCAATCCTATTTCGTTAGTACCTACCATGAAGCCCGTTTTTGTCGGCTGGGCTATGCATACACATTAAATAAAAGTCACAAAGTTCTACAATGACCTGGCAGGTGGTACATTTTTTTGACAGGCCCACTCTGATGTCTGAACTGCTATTGTCACACCTCACTTAAACCGTTCCACATCCATGTGGTTTCAACGTTAGCCCGTGAAATGGCCCATAGTTTGGAAATGTAATGCGTATCAGTACATTTCAAACCATGCGGTTTTTTTGTCGGTTACAAAAGTCTCTGTTAATAATCTAATCGCGGGCTCACTAAATTTGTTCTCTCCTGACGCCTTGTACAGTGACGCCAACGACTCCACGTTTCATAGGAGGCACTTCAATTGTTCTCTTGATCTTGGCGAGTTATTTAAGAAGTCCAGTCAGATTGGAGCTGTAGGGACTCGTCTAGCTGGCTCCGCTTCTCTTTTATGCCCGACCCCCCTTCTCTTTCATTGTATACACTATACGGTTTTAGTTGGCCACTATAGGCGCGGTAGCGGCTTTCGGGCCCAACCGCGAGATCAAATATATTTGGAAATTCCCCTCTCTGGCCTGAACGTGAAAACTGTTGTAGTATACTTGGTTTAACCCAGTCAGTTTGATCACTTTCACTTCGCCGTCGGGGCCTACAATGCGGGTCACTTATTGCTGTAGTTCTTCTCTCGAGTGTGAGAGTGCAAAGCGGGTTAGGAATGATGTTTTCAACCCTGGCCGTTTGGGAACGTCGCGACCGTATCATATGACCAAGTCCGTCGCCTTGTTTGTGCCTGGCGTCACGTGCACGACCCGTTCGCGTTTTCCTACGATGTTCCATATGTTTTCGTGTCTTGCTCGTCCGCTCTTTGGTGTGTTTACACTCTTGCGTGGATTAACCGTTAAAGCCGAGGCGACGTGATGTGTATTGCGATGTGGATATGACACGTGGGCCGTGCTTTTAACGGCCTTTGTTGTTGTTGATGTTGTTTGATATGTTGACTGCTCGCGTCGTATTGTTGCTATTTTTAAGCTGTTTCAAGAGTTCGTCAAATCGTTCCTTGAGCGCCTGCACTTAGGTCGTACATGACTTGCAATTACTTGTAGGTTTGTTGGGAATCTGGAAATGTCTGTGTGCGAGTCTACTGCAGCCTTCATACATAGAGCGATCTCTCTTTTGCTAAAATTGACCGCAATAGAATGCACAGAGAGACGTGGGGGGTTGAATTCAATATCTCCACTCAGCAGGAGAAGCAGGACGAGCACAGATTCGCTCACCAGCTGATCCTTCGCATACCAGCATCGAGGTATGTCCAAATAAAGGCTCACCGCATTTTGCAGGCTGTCTTTGCAGTATATATATATATATATATATATATATATATATATATATATATATATATATATATATATTTATATATATGTATGCTTTATCTACACCGGATGAGTTCCGCTGAAAATTTGCGCTCGATGCTTCAAGTTTCGAAGCATAGTTCTGGGTCACAAAGTAGAATAATACGAGAGCGCATTAAAACCGTCCGCAGAAACGCCGCCATTCTTAGAAATTTAGAAACATGAGTAACCAATTCCCACTAGTCAGGTTCTGTGAAAAGCTCTAATTTGGTGGTTTTAGTGACCTCGCCACGTGCTGTTTTTCGTCGTGCAATAACTTCAACATTTAGTGAACACTTGTATATAGAGTGAGATCGAGATGAGAGTGACACGTTCACAAAGAAGAAGACATTGAAGGCTAGGATGTAGTTGGTGCGGGTGGAAGAGTTATGAGAATGGAAGCAACGCCAATATTTACCCGTCATCAGCATTTTGAAAACGGTGGTTTCTCAGTTGTTGTTCAGAACGGGGTAAAGATACCCGTGGTGGCTTTGATATGTACACCCTTACCCCTATCTGCCATCCTAAACCCGTGCTATTAATCCTTTGCGTCATTATCTCTATATACATAAAAACAATAACGATGAGAACGGGCATCCTTGCCTGAGCCCCTTAGCGACTATAAACCGTCTAGATGATTTGGCTGCTATTATTATTCAAACTCGTGTTATATACGTTTTTTATAGATTCTGTAAATCTCTTCTAGTAACTCCATCCACCTTTTCTAAAAACCCTCCTCCAACATAATTTGATACAATTTTGTTGCTGTAAAAAAGTCTAAACCCTCTCCCAAATCCGCACTGCCATTCCCATATTTTTTTCATTTTTTTTCTAAAATACTATGTTTTCCACTCGCAAACACCTGCATAAAAATTTAAGACGTTATAGGTGTAATTGTGAATGATCGCCTAGTGTGTGAAGTGTCATTACGTAACTCCTCCTTGGAAAGAGAAGAAAGTTTTCCCTTGTGTCAACCCTTCTGCTTTCTTTTTTTTGCATCCTGTGTCAACCTTTACCTCCGCCTCTCGATGCCACTGATCGCCAACCGTCTGATGACCTACAATGTCCCCTTGATCTCCACTGCTCCTATGTGTTCCCCTTTCCTCGGAAAGTAGATCCCATTGTCCCGATTTCTCCTGTACCTGTTGTCCCACCCTTCACAATAACTATATTGCGTCCTCGTCTCTGTTTTGTCCCTGTATCCGTTGTCTTATTGTGTGTGTCTGTGTCTAAACCCTACCATTTCTCTTTTGTTTAAATGTCCGCCCCGCGTGCCTGAAATTTTTCGGGGCTCGCGTTTTCGATACACTGCCCCAATTTCGTTGATTCCACGTCTGCGTCCCCCTGTGCTCCGTTCCTCTATATCCTACTTTCGCATTGACTACTCTAAATACAATCGGCCTAAAATGGTGTCTATCACACGCCCTCTTGCCAGTTTGTCGTGCCGCTAGTACAGCACCTACTTCCCCGTAGTGCACTCCATCCAGAGACAATGGCCATTGGATTATCTTGAATATATTCCAGAGACAAGTACTCGCAATTCGCTGAGAATTCGCAAGAATAAGAGAGTAGCTCTGTGGAAGATACGGTTAGAGACACTGCCACTATATCAATGTAAACAACATGGATTACACCGGTTAAAATGAACTAAGACGAAAACATATTACTTAAAATCACAGATAATGGAATCAGAAGCTTTATGTTCTTTGCGAATACTCTAGGACAAGGGACACGAGTGGAAGTAGACATCAGGGGGCGTCTGGTCTTAATTTCTAGAACCCCAACGTACCGATCAGAGATTTGTGCTGCGATACGTCGATACCTTCATCACTTTAGAGAAGATACCGAAGGCCTTGCGCAACTCGCTAGTCCTACATATGGCCACGAAGATACGAGTGAAGACACCAAGGACCAACAAAAGAGGGACATGACAATTCCTACTAATCGTACCCAGACACCCAGAAATGCTTATAGAAAATAATTTTAAGGCACGTGTGCAAATCTGAAGAATGAATCATATGTCAGGAATATTATATATTTACACACCCTTTAGCAGGGGGGCTTTATTCGAACACATCAATTTGCTTGTACGTAGTTCGCGTTCCTGGTACTGCGCCAGGCAAACATTTTGTTAACAATTTCTTTCCGGGCAACAGCTTTAGCATGTATGTTGATCCCGGCTCTTGTGTTCGTCAAAATAGAATCAAAGAATATGTTCGCTCGATCTGGGAATTACAGATAGAGATGAACGTAGCCCTATCAATATCATCTAGAACAGCACCAATATCATCACATTTTATATCACAAGTCCTCATATTGCAACGAAAAGCAACACGTTTTAAAAACTTCTTGTGCAGTTTCGTTATCAAATTTCTATCACGTTTCAATCCTAGATTCCATACTGGAGAGGCATATACAATCACAGGTAGGACATATTGCTTGTAAAGTTTGACATACAGATTAGGGTCTTTCAAGACAAAGGATCGCATTATCCAGTGCATTCTCCGACTAGCTGACGCAGCTACCTCTAGAACATGCGGTGTGTAGCTCAGCGTATTACTTGTCAGAACTCCTAAGTCTTTTATCGATGGTTTTGCCGCTAGCTGTTCAGTACCCAATGTGTAGTTATGTACAGGATTGTTGCTGCCGAAGTGCAGAACTGCGCACTTATTTACAGAGAGCTTTAGATCTAATCCTCTACACCATTCTATAAATTTATCGAGGGTTTCTTGAAGAGTAAGTCACGTTCGTTTCATTTTTACATATACATACATTTTTACATCATCCGCGTAAATTTTCACTCGCACTCCTTCAGATATAATATACTTTAAAGAGTCAGTATATAATATATACATAAGAGGTCCAAGAATTGTTCCCTGTGGACAACCGGACGTGACCTCAGCCATTGACGACAGACAATCATTTACTCTCACTCTAAAGGTCCTATGTTCAAGGAAAGCTTTGATCCAGTTTATGAGTTTATGTCCAACACCGTACCGCGGGAGAATGTTCAGAAGCTTCGAGTGTGTAGTGGTTTCAAATGCAGACTTAAAGTCGAAGTATACACAGTCGAAGGGCTTGCCATCATTAGTTAAAAGAGCCCAGTCATTTTGCGTTTCCAGTAGTTGAAGTACAGTAGAATGGCCTGGTCGATATGCAAATTGCTCCCTCGAAATTAGATCTTGTGAATTCGCATTTCTATAGATCGCATCGGCTAACTCCTTTTCAAATAGCTTGCACGGCACAGAGGTAAGCGATACAGGCCTTTTGTTGTTTGGATCACTTTTGTCGCCGCGTTTATGAACCGGACAGACAATGGCGCAGCGGAAGAGGTCTGGGACCCAACCATCTTCGAGGGTTCTGCGAAATATCAATGACAACGGAACACACACATCATATCCACATTTTTTATATACAAGAGCTGAGATACCATCAGGCGTGGCACTTCGCTTGTTGGCTAGAGAGCGAAGGTGGCGTTCAAGATTTTCTGGAGAGGAGTCAACGTCCTCAACCATGCGCAGGTCCTCAGACACAGGCGGCGTTGGTAGAGTAGGACGTGCATCGCGTAGCTGGACTTCCGTGGGTGATGGATACGTTGCGGCGAATACTCCGCGCAGAATTTCAGCTTTCTCCTGGTTTTGTGTAGCAACCGATCCATCCGCTCTATTGATCGAGCTTAAACAGTCTTTAACTTTCATTCGCCTTTGGATGTATCTGTGAATCGTGGAGGGAACAGCCGATTGGGCTACGGAGCATTCTTCGATGATTCGTTTTCTATGAAGCATCATTAGCAGTTTCCTTTGCAGTCTAGCTCCTTCTTCAGGCGTCGCTCTGTTCAATTGCTGGGTGATGCGTTCTATGCTAGAATCCAGAGCACCATGCAGATTAGGAGACTTCCTGGGTACACAACAATCCATCAGGAAGTGCATGTAAGTGACAAATTTGTTGTACATGTCATTTACGTCAATACAGGGTTGGAAGAAGGTCGTCCAGTTTGTGGCACTCAGATTCATGGTTAGGCATTCATAGTCTCCCTTGTCAAAGTCCCAGAGTTTATATATTGTCTAACTGAAATCAATCGTTCTATAGTTACAAAATATTCTACAGGTCAGCCGTGTATCGTTGTTCCAAACTAACGACGAAGCTTATGTTTAAACCATGGGTCGTACAAAGTATCTTTCGGATAACAAAAAGACAAGAATTGAGGCATATGCTGAGCTTGGTTATACAGTAACTGCTATAGCAACCAGGTCAGGACGGCATAAGAGCACCATCAGCAGGTTCTTACACCCTGAAGTGAACCAGAGGTGCACATCTAACAGTGGGCGTAAGCCAGTTTTGACTATTGGAGATCGGCCTAGGATCATACAGTTGGCTACTCATGACCAAATGTCTTCTTCTAGGATCAGGACCACTTTAGGTATGCCAGTGCAGTGATCCACAGTGCACCGAGTGTTAAGTTCAGACAAAAACGTGTCATACGCGAAAGGGAAGCTTATGCCGCGACTGCAACCGAAGTGCATTGTCGAACGGCGTAAATTTTTGCATAGATACCAACCTTGGGATAGCGAGTGGAAAAACATCGTCTCCTCGGATGAAGAGAAGTTTAATCTCGATGGCCCTGATGGCTGTCAGTACTATTGGCTTGACTTACAGAAGGAACCTAATGGTTCTCAAAACTTGTGGCCGGTGGTGGCTCTGTGAAATATTGGGGCGCGTTTGGATATAATGGGAAGTCTGATCTAGTCGCGATTGTGGGCCGAAACAATTCCGACAAGTACCAGCGTATCGTCGGTTTCCAGTTAGAAGCCCATTTCAGTGCCACTTTTTGACTGGCCGGCATTGAGTCCTGACCTGAATCCCATCGAAAATCTTTGGGGAAATTTGGTGAAGCAGATTTACGCAAATGGTTGACAATATGATAATTTGTTCTCAAATAGCTGTCCAGTAAGCATGGACTGATATTCCATTTTCGTACTTACAACAGCTCAAAAGACCGAGCTAACGATTGGATTCAGAATATGGGACGAAGAACCCGTTTCTAGAATAGAATATGTAGTATCAAATAAGCCATACAGCCCTGCTAAGAATCGAATACTCCGTAAGGCGTTATTGTTGCTAATATTTTGCAACACCGTTTTTTCAAACGTTTTTTTTTGTATGAGCCGATTGTGAGATTGCAACGAAATGAATACTATATTCGTGGTTCGTCATGTAAATCATGACCTTAAAATTTCAAGCCATTCAAACAAATCAAGCCGAAATTATCACCAAAAAACATGAGTTGCTCATTTTTTGCAACGCATTTTATATATATATACAGGTAGTTCCATAAGTTCTTAGAATGAAAACCAAGAATTTTCCAAATCATGTTTTTAAATTTATCTTATTCGATATACTCCCCGAGATGCTCAATACACTTTTCCCTCCAAGATTTCAGAGCTTTTATACCTCTTAAGTAGAATTCCGCGTCTTTAGACTGAAAATAGGCATTGACAGCAGCCTTAACCTCTTCATTGCTGGAAACACGCTTTCCACCGAGACTATTCTTCAAATGTTCGAAGAGGAAATAATCAGAGGGGGCCAGGTCTGGAGAATAGGAAGGTTGTTCAATAAGTTCGAACCTCAGTTGGGCCAGTTTTGCCGATGCTTGCCGGGACTTGTGTGCAGGAGCATTGTCCTGGTGAAACAGGACAACCTTCTTCTGCAAAGCGGGCCGTTTTCACGATGAGTTCTTGCTAAAGGCAGTCCAACAGTCTTGCATAATATTCTCCTGTGATTGTTTGACCGCTCTCAAGGTAGTCGACCAGCATTATTCTACGTTGGTCTTAAAAAACTGTAGCCATCACCTTTCCGGTCAATGCCGTTGTCCGCACCCTCTTCGGAGGTCCTTCATCAGGTGCACACCATTGGCAAGATGCTTCTTGGGTCTCGGGAGTGTAGTGATGGACCCAGCTTTCATCGACGGTCATGAATCTGAGCGAAGAATCCGACGGATTGTTCGACATCTTGGCCAAATTTCGCTGTGAAGCGAAAACAGGCGCGTTTTTTTGGCCTTGGTTGAGCAAATGCGGCAGCCATTTTTCTCTGAGCTCTTTCATCTTCAAGTTTTCGTATAGGATAAAATGCACACTACCTAAACTAATTCCTAATGCTTCCGCTATCTCCTTAATGTTCATTCGCTTATCTGTGCCAACGATGTTTCGCACTTTCTCTATGTTTTCCTCATCAGTTGCCGTTTTTTGGCCTCCTGGACGTAGTTCATTCTCGGTGCTCCTACGACCTCTTTTTAACACATTAATCCAGTTGGAAACAGTGGCAAAACATGGCGCAGAGTCACCGTACGTCTCGTCCAACCCAATTTTTACTTGGGTCGCATTCCAACCTTTGAAATAAAATGCTTGATAACCACTCGAAACTCTTTTTTCTTCATTTTTAAAAATCACGCCGATACGTTGCACGGGACAAGCTATCAAACGAAATCGCAACGGCCAATCACCATCATATTTTGAGTGCTAGCAGTCGAAAAGTTGCAGTTCCTAATAGCGGTAGGAAGCGCGCCAAAATTCGAATTCTAAAAAGCTCATTCTAAGAACTTATGGAACTACCTGTATATATACATATAGCAACTACATGGGGCACATAGCATGAGACTGTTAAAGAACAAAGGCAATTGGTCGGAGGTGTTCTAGATGCGGGAAAGAGAAATACATAGCAAGGGGATGTAGGTACACTGACACCTTGTGCCACGTGTGCAACGAGAAAGACAATAAGCCGAGAACTACCGCTAGCCTGCAGTACGCGCAACTACTTTGGAAAGGAAACAAGCCTCTGGGGAGGAGGCAAGGAGGCAAGAGGCAAGGAGGCTAAGGCCCGGAAATAAGGGGAAAGAAGAGAGAACAAGGAGAGAAGAAAGCGGCTAGAGAACTGAAGAAGAAAGCCCAATCAAACAAGCATACATTAGATGTTGATCATAAGAGGGCTCCAGAGGCTTACCGTTTCCAACAAACAGACAATTATTAATAAAATAAGACTTGTACTCAATAACAATGAAGGGAATCAAAGTCAGAGGTAAACTGCAACTCGAGCAGACACGCAAATGACATGATTGAAGAAATTGCCCAAGGAAAGGAGGCGTGAGCAAACTAAATCAAATGATGGTAGCGACCATTACTCTATCAAATTGAAATTAAAATACAGATTGAATTGCAGCAGCAAACGTTGCAAAGACGCTTCAAAATCAAGGACGAGGAGGTCTTTAATACGAAACTCTAGAAGGCCTTTTTGCAGGTACCTCCTTTTACGCCAGAAGAACTACACTCTTGCCAGGGCCTGCACCAGGTCTGAGCCGTCTAAACCAAAAACGACTAGCTATCAATCAAAATATTGGTGGAAGCGTCAGAGGGAGAGCTTAAAAACGCCATAGGCTCCAAGAGGTCCAGATCCTCGCCGTAAGCAGCTATAGACAATGTATGGCCCTTTTAAAATAAGATATAGCAGAACGCACAAAACTGGCGACAGATGATGAAACAAATAGAAGACGGACCATAGCGTAAGCTTCAAAAGTGGGGATAGAGGTCGGGCCTCAAAAGTGACACTGTCAAACCTTGAAATCAGACACATAATAAACAAATTCTTTTCTCAACAGACGCACATTGTTAGGAAGACATACACGAGAAGATGAGCACCCTTAGAAGAGGAGAAATTTACGCCCATCGCAAGCGCGGAGGTAATTATGGCATTGGGGAAGCTCAACCAGGAAGGTCTCCAGGGCCCGACGGCGTTTCGCCCATGGCGATCAGAATGCTCTTTAAGGAACACTCTGATGTGGTAGCAAAAGTATTCACCAAGGCGGTGTTAAGTAACAAAATGTCAAAATCAAGCAAGTAAAAGAAGCCAGACACCTTGGCATCGTGTCCTTTCTAGACAAGAACTCAGGGAGTGCCGGCAATAACTTTTCATGTCAGTCGCCGAAGCAATCGCACACTTCGGAGCGTCAGTCTGGTTGCAGAACACCCTGGAAATAAAGAGAGCAAGGCGGGCCCTGAGAAGCACACAGAGAACAGCGGTGCTTAGAATCCTGCAAGCCTATCGCACGATTAGCATGAACGAAGCCTTGCGCGAATTGTGCAGAGGGCATCGGCGACAACACAAACTCCTGAAATGTAAACAGGCAGAGCAGCTAAAGACAACCACCATGACGCCGCTAAGATCCATATGGGCCCAAGAAGGAGATTGACAGCATTGGTTCAAACACCTAACCTTCCGAGAAGTAACATGTTTGTAGAGTACATATACGGCACAACATTTACATGAAAGCTGGGCGAGGAAATGATAACTGCAGCAATACATAAGAACGTCAAGCTCAGTAGGCACAGAAAATAACGAAATGCGGTTGGCAGTACCAGGGTTCTATAATCTAACGGATTCGCAGATTTTAAAACAAGCACGTCGTAATGGTGGAGCGACATGATCCGACAGGAATTTGTCCTGCACACAAAAAAAAAAAAAAAAAAAAAAAATATATATATATATATATATATATATATATATATGCAGGAAAAATAGGAAACAAAAGCCTCATGCATGTTGAAAATCATGATAATTCGCTTGGCGTAGGTAACCTCTCCCGCAGAAACAAAAATAAAACAGCCAACAAATAGTATAACAATCTTCCGAAAGCCAGATTAAAAATGATCTTTTTATTTATCTGGTTATCGTAGAGAAATACACCTACTATCTTACACGGGTACTTCCAGAAGAGCCAGAAGAGTACAAATGGCAGAACACCAAGTGCAAACCTCCGCGATACGAGATGAGAGCAATGGTGTGACTTACGCGCTCGGAGATTGCGCATTGAGGTGGAAGGGCGCCGGGAAAACGAAAACGAATGTGTCATTTGGATGTAGCACCCAAGGTTCAGTTGGATGCAAAAAAAGGTGCAAAAGCGGTGTGACATCTGCCTCGTATGCTTGGGCCGTTACGGTTCCGATATACACTAGTGAACTTAGAGCGTTCCGAACAGACTGTGGGATGAAGAAACGTGTGTTTTAGCTCGTGGGACGGCAGGCCAACCTCGCCAACGTGACACTAAGACTGTGGTAAATACACAACTCGACTATTTTAAGTGCCCTATAGTGTTCATATGCAGCGGCTGTCATCACAGATGCAAACGCAATAAGACCGTTCATTCAAGTTACGTAGCTCAGGGGGAAGATGAGGAGGTCGAGTGGCTTTTAGAGGAGCGAATTTGCTTAACCTTGAGGCAAATCCTCTGCTACTTAAATATCGGTAGCTTAACGTTCTAATTAAGAATCACTTCGATGTTAATTATTCTAGATAAGCCTATTTTTCTCGTTAACTATGCCGCCGGTGTCGGTCACCGCGCAGAGCTTTCGTGTTAGATAGACGTCTACTAAGCTACCGCGCAGACGCACCATTACCAGAAGTGGACATAACAACCTATGAAGACAATCTATAAATATCGGCCCAATAAGCGCTGTTATATCTCCTTATTATAGAGAACAGCACGACATTAGGCGGTGATGGCGAATAATGCGACCGCACTTCTCCATATTGTCGAAGGCTAAACATATTACTCCATTCATTCAATGCGTACTGGTGGCAAAAACGAATTCAGCCTACAGAAGACGTTACCGTTTAGGTAACTTACAAAGGGTATACTGTTCTATACTTTAGTGTCATTCATAAAACGTACACCAAAAACGTGCATACGTAAGAGACATGAAGAGCCGTTAGTTGTTAAGCACTGCAAGCTGCCCGCATGGTGCTCGCATGGCATATCTACAGAATGTTAATTCAAAGCATTTACTACAATTCTTAAGAAGGAGGTTGCACTACTTTGTATTTGCGTATTTGGAAAAGCTCGTCACTTAGGCTGTATTTAGTATTGGAAAATAGGACCAAATAGTGTCTCCACGAAGTATACAGTTACGCGACAACTGAACTTTATCAAACGTGTCCGAATCACGAAAACTCAGTAATTCCGCGGTACGGAGAATTGTGTAGGCCGTTGTTGGTGTAATCTGGTAGGTCTTCTCAAAATCTAATTCTAAAGAAAGTAAACACTGAAAAAACCTGCGTTTTGCATCACTTCTGAAATTTCAGACAGCATTATTCTTTCGTATGCCTAACAGCTGCATACATATAGGCCGTTTTCCGATAGGGCTATGTTGTGCTGCTTCTAAGAAGTTGTTTTGCCTTATAGAGGTCATTACGATAGGCAGGTCTTCGTCTCGGCTGTGACATTGTCGTCCCCCATCAATGCAAATGTGGCCAACAGGCCGCTGACAAATAGGCCCATCACTATCTTGTATTATCAGTGCCAGACGGCGCGCCAGGTACGCCTTTATTGACGAGATCTTCGGCCGAGCGCTCCGGACTTGCGGATTTACCTGTATTTTAAAGCAGCGGTTGTTTGGGGCAGCACCTCGATATTTACCTGACTAGTGCACCAAAAATATGATAACGATCTTTGTTCCTAAATATAAATTATCAGGTTCTAAAATCAAAATATTAGCTCATTATTAACCTGTTCCACAGGCCGTGCGTGATAAAGACTTGGGTATCATTTTGTTCCATCTCGATTTGAAATTTCGAACGCATATAGCTGAGCACTGCACGCCATTATCTGCGTTGCGTCTATGCAATGTGTCTAGGTGAATCAAAAACTTATAGCATGGAACACAAGCAATAGACGGACAAAAGCAGGACCAACCGCTGTGAGTGGCCGGCCCATCAGGGAGGTGGTCGCCCATATGATTACTTCGGCGGAGGCATGGAGGGAGGCGACGAACTTGTTCGACGCCGTTTTGACGCTCAAGACAGCCAAGGAAATGGCCAGGAGGGAAAGGCTTGAGTAAGTCTCTTGAGAAAGTCGAGACGAGGAGCCAAGGGAGGGGGGAGAAAAGGGGGAGCAGCCGGGTCCTCATGGTCTCGACGCATCCTCTCCTCGAGGAGAACGACAGGAGACGCCTGCTCTACGGCTTTGAAGTAATGCTAAAGTAGTACCGAGCCTGCGGAGATAGGGAGGAATACGGCTTTAGTGGGTATGTGAGTCCCACACTAGTTACGCAGGCTGCTAGTGGCGCATGTGCATGATGCATTCCCGAAACCTTAACAAAAAGGCCACCTATGTTTAATTGTTCAGTATAGTTCCTCCAAATCTCAACACATCTAGTCCAACAATCCTTAATAGCCTTTTTATCACGAGCAAACTATTCAGAATTCTTAGATTCCAGAATGGTCGTCTACGGCGCATGTCACATCATTGTTGCTCTGATATCTCTTTCCAGGGAGATACTTGTTAAGATGTCAAATCGATACTGGTCGCACGGAGTTAGGTCCGCAGAATATGGGAAATGCTTAACAATTTAGAACTTTAGTTTGTGTAATTTGGCCACTGTCAAAAAGAGACGCGGACCGTAGTGCTATACCGCGTTCTTTCAGCTGGTTCATGAGTGTTGCGTAGTACACCCCAGGTAGCGTTCTTTCTGAGGAATATAGTCAAATAATGCTATAACAACCCTTTCGGTCGAGATGTGTCCTTTTTAACCTACCTAGTTTTACCTGAGGCCTTTTGCCGAGTGCGGTTCATCCCTGGAGGCATTTTCCAGCTCTGGAGTAAGCGATGGATACATGTTTCGTCGGCGACTTTAAATTGACCAACAAGTTCTGCTTGGTGGACTGCGCGCCGCATCTGGCGATGCGAGGGACGATGGAGGACTACCTTGTATAAGCCCATTTTCAATAAAGGTGTATTGCATAATAAGTTTGTTGTTTAGAAATGCTATAGGCTTGTTTTCTCTAAAGATTATAGATAAAAACATCGGCTGCGCTCCTATCGTCTAGTTATACAAATTCGGTTTGCATTTTGTTGTATCTGAGAGGCATTCTGTGTCAAAACGTTTGCAGCCTTACTGGCTTAGGCGCCTAACGCATCGTTCTAATTTGCGGCATAGCGATAAAAACCTGTAAATAGAATATAAAGTGGATTCTTAGCCAGACCAGAAGGGTTTTGTTAAGTCTGGTTGAACATAATTTTGCTGCTACATTCCCCCATAGTAGAAAACTTATATTAGTGCAGTACAAAGACGCGATAACGACGTGAGCATGTTTCTGCTATTGTACGACAAGCTTATCGGAGCCCTATGAGCGCTTTCAAAAGTGCAGTCATTATGTCAATTAATGCAGACACGAAATGCTGGCTAGTAAGATGCGTTTTCAACTTGGGACAAAATAGGTACGGGGCCTGGAATTCATAACTAAAAGAATGTCCTTTGACATGGAAGTTCAATTAACGACAAACATGTTTTTTTCTTTGATCAAACTGGTAAATGCAATATGATCCGATGCCTCACTTGGCATGGGATCTGATTGCATTTAAAGGTTTGTATAACCAGTCTTCACGGAGCGTCACTGTGTGCACAGAGGAAAAATGCATTCTGAATTCGGTATACCTCGGAATGTTGGTGTGCTCAGAATAGTTTGCCTCTTAGACTAACTCAGTGAGCAAGGTATAAGTATAGATGTTCTGTTTATTTGCGAATGTATGAGTGACATCTCTCATGAATTCTACTGTCGTGCACGTGCGTTTTGATAATAGAACACTTTTAATACGCTCGGTGCGCATGGCTAGCGCCTTGAGTGTTTGTTATCCGTATACCTCTAAATTGTATTACATTTTATTAAATTAGGAATTAAAGTTCCGTCAAAAAACCTCGTTAGAAATTAAATTTGAATTGAATATACAAGCAGTCCGCCTGTGCTTCAGGATTTATTCATACATACATTTAGGGTGAACGGCATACACAAGTCTAACAAGATAACCCACACAGGAGTTCGCGTGGAACTGCAACCCTCTTCGCACAACCATCCTTTTGGGATGAAACTGCACAGTTTTGCACTTGTCATATGGTAATCGATAATAGTGGGACACGCAACTGGCTGATCAGAACCACGATGTGGATTACGCTAATATATAAATATATATATATACTTTGTCTCCTGAGTTACGACGAGATTGGTGCTCCCTCTGGGACCCAGCTGCATAATATGTTCCTACCCGTTGCATCTGAAAGCATATCCCTTGACAGCTTTGTTTTCGCGCTGCGGTGTGCAAAGTGAACTAGAATGTCCCTTTGTTGTAAGTGTCCGCCTTTGCATTTAATGGGTGGCGACTTTTCTCAAGTTGCAATAGCTAGCAACTGGTTTTTGTGGACGGTATTGTATGCACACATTAGTTGCTTCTTTTTCTTAACGATGATACCCTGTGGATATTACCCTGGATTATATGTATATAAAATAATGCATCTTTATATTTTTTTCGATTTAACGAACTTCTGCGCGAGCCCCATCTATTAGTTCATTTGTACGCGGGTAGTATTTAGTGTATTGGCGGTTTGAAGCTCCGAGGCTGGTTATAATTAATATATACACTATGAAGAGTAGCTATTCATGGAAAATTGAATTTCCTGTTGAAATAGCAATAAGTATTGTTGCTGAAGAATATGCTCGAGTAATAACATCAAGACCAATTGTAAATGTATGGTGTTCTCATATGAGAATTCTAAAATTCATTTGGCTAATATGGCATACATTTTACTATCATTACCAAAAGGTTTTTTCTGTCTTTTTTTTCTTTGCGTCTATCACGGCATCATTTGTAACGATTGTTCACTCAGGTACTCATCGGCTACTAAGCGCCTAAAAACGGCTGAGTCTTTGCTTAATCCTCTAGGGTACGCGTTTTAAACTTGTCAGCACGCATATTTTTGGTGAAGGCCAATCACAAGGTCTCGCCAGAAAACATTTGGTCCAACTTTTCTCTCCTATGAGCAGTTTTGTCTAGTGTACTACTCAACTACGGGCTTGTGATATTTCCAATGGCATGGCTACCCTTTAAATATGTACGGAGATTTCTTGAGAGCTATCCTATCTCCGCAAAAATAACTATTTCAACTATTGCAACCAAATTCTATATATATATATATATAAATATATTGCTAGCTTGTAGTAGTAGTTTTGTACTTACTTCCGCAAGTAAGTACAAAACTACTCTCAAGAAATCTCCGTACATATTTAAAGGGTAGCCATGCCATTGAAAATATCACAAGCGCGTAGTTGAGTAGTACACTAGACAAAACTGCTCATAGGAGCGAAAAGTTGGACCAAATGTTTTTTGGCGAGACCTTGTGATTGGCCTTTACCAAAAATATGCGTGCTGACAAGTTTAAAACGCGTACCCTAGAGGATTAAGTAAGTAGCCATTACTTACTCTACAGTGTTAGTGAACTTACAGAAATAACAGTTTACCGTTGAATAGTGTATATACCGTTGAACAAATAGGAACATTCCTTGATGTATTTTATAACATGTTCTTAATTTTTGTATGCCACCTTATCTTTCGCCAGGATCCTGTACAGAGATTCAGATCAGCCTAAATTTCTATACAGAGATTCAGGCCAATCATGCACGACTCGTATCACTAAAAACATCAGCCCTTTTCTTGACAATACTAAAATTACTATTATCACCAAAAACCGTCTTTTCTTGACAAGCAGGTTATCCTACGTGCATCAAAGGCATTGTTTCTACGTGCGCCAAAGACACTGTTAAACCTGTTTAGGTTACAGCCTAGCATCTTTTCACCGTTTTCACAGCGTAGTGCAAATCTCTGCGCTTGTTTTCGTGCTCTCTGCTTGGGCCGTCAGCCGATATCCCTGTCTACGAATAGCCGCCACAACTTCGCTGTGAAAGAAGGAGTCTCGTTATTAGATGCCGTTCATTTTGTTTTCCGTTCATTTTTAGCTAGCTGGCCAAATTATTGCCATAACGTTTAAACAAGGATGGTTCTGGTGAAGTGGCCCTTTCGTCTCATACGGTGTCGGCCACTTCAGCCAGGAATATTCACAAACGGGTCCATTAGAGGCGGCGCAGGGAAGTCATTGAGATCATAGCGAGGCGGACGAGGCCATCGAGTCCAGCGGATGGACTATTAGGAAGGGACTCACGGCACGCTAAACTTTGCCAATTTAGGTCCATTCTTACAGGGGTCATTTGGAAAATGATGCTGTGCAACGTTATCGGGTCACGATGAATGTTTTGCCTGTACAGAGGAATAGAGCAACCCTCTTTGTCTTCCTCGGAGCGCCAATACCCCCCAACCCCCCCCCCCGCCGGGTGTTCCTGGAACATAAAATGCATTCGATGGCCATTCAAGTTAGACTGGCACCCCTCAGAACAAATTAGCCTTCTGTGTCTTACAGAAGTGTCGTTAGAAATTTGGCTGTCCGGGCTTCATTGGGGTTCTATTTGGGTTCAAAGCGTAGACTGCGTGGTTTCGTGTCAACGAGCGGACAAGCTATCGCGCGATTCTGAGCCAACAGCCATATTTTGTGTGACTGCTAGTAGGGTTGCATCGAATTATCGGAGCATTCTGAGCATACCGCCAGTACTGGTCATTGAACGACATACTTACGCATAAAGGCGCAGGTGTCTTCTACGAGATAGACATCTTACTTTTGCATTTATTGATATATGAGATCTCTTGATATAACTTTTTTTTTTATTCCAGTACCTTGGAGTGAACAATTGTCTCTGCGTAAACGTGTCGCCACGGGTTCTCTAACCCCTTAGGGGTAGATTTCAGATTTCAGATTTCAATTTGAGGTTTATTCACGGAACCGCAATTTCACAATGCTTAAGTTCTCGTATATAAAAATATTTAAAATGTGCATTACAAAAATGTGTGTAAAAAGTGTGCATGTAAAATGTGTAACATCACTATTATCTATTTCATACTATAATATGTCTCACTCCATACGAAACTAGCAATTGAAGTTGCTAAACACTTCTCCCGTTCACACAATTTCAACCTATTGACGGGAAACTAGTTTTGACTAGAGTTTTTGCTTGTTACCCATTTTTTCACCTCGCGTTTAAATGATCCGACTGAGGTAAGCACACGAATTTCTTTGGGAAGTTCGGTCCAGATAGTCGGAAGGGTGTATGCAAGAGCATGACGGGTGGTCTGCTTTAGAGCTATTGGCCTCACAAATTCCGTTGCACGTCGAGTTGTGCGTCTAACAGCAGCTCTTATAGGAAAACCAGCATCATCCGGAATAACTCCCCTATACATCTTAAATGCAAGCGTGGCAATTTTTACCCTGTACATATCCCTAAGTGTTAAAAGCTTAAAGTCTTGAAAACACTTGCGAACCGAATCGATGCGGCGCAAGTTAAATACCGCCCTGAGGGCATCATTCTGAATGACTTCGGCCCTGTGAGTTATACCTTTATTATAAAATCCCCAAATTGAAATACCATAACAAAGAATTGGCACTAATAGCATTTTATACACCATAAGAAGACCCTCGACAGGCACTCCTAGTTCTCGTAGACGACGAATAGATGAAATTACCGCATAGCATTTAGGCGTAATAACGTCTAAGTGATCATGCCATCTAAGCGTCTCATGTAAAGTTAAGCCCAGACATTTGATAGTAGAAGAAAGTGTCACTTCCGTTCCATTGAGCTCTAGCGTTTGAACCTGCGTGACCCTTTTGGCAGGGCGAAACAACGTGAGTCCTGTTTTGGTTGCATTTATCACCAGACCGAATTTTTCAAACACAAGAACAGCATACTCTACTACTTGCATAGCCTTCTGTACATCAGCCTGTATCGCAGATGGTTGAATACGAAAAAGTAAGGTCGTATCATCAGCATAGACGATGGGCGTACAGGACCCTTCTGACGCAATCTCTTCAATAATGAAATTAATCAAAATGATAAACATAAACGGTCCTAAGATTGACCCTTGTGGCGTCCCGATGTTTACTTCTTCTAAGGTCGATTCAAAACAACCTACCTTTACCGCTTGCTGCCTCTCCGCTAGGTATGACCTAAACCAAGACACAACAGTGCTATCACAACCAAGTTTTTCGAGCATAAGTAAGAACAACGAATGATTTACACAGTTGAAAGCGGCAGAAACATCCAAAAAGACGCCAAGGCAAAGTTGGTTTTCTTGGAAAGAATTGGCGACCTCCTGATAAAGATGAGCGAGGGCAAGCTCCGTTGAGCGTGCATTACGAAATCCAAACTGATTCCTCGAAAAGAACCCAATCGAACTAAGGTGCCCTTCGCATCTGGATTTAACTACCTTTTCAAATATCTTTGAGAGGTAATCCACTAAAGAAATTGGTCGGTAATTATTCGGATTTTTACGATCGCCCTTATTTTTAAATAAGGGAATAATTGTGGACACCTTTAGTCTAGCAGGGAAAACGCCAGTAGTCAGGGAACGGTTTATAATATGCGCCAATGGATGAGAAAGAGTGACGGAGGACAGCTTTAGCAATCGGTCTGGGATTCCTGCAGCCCCAACTCTCCAGGAAGCCTTCGTGGATTCTAAACTTCTCTGTACTTCCGGCGTACTTACTGGCAAAAAAGAGAATGACAAATCTCTCTTAAACCAGGTGGCCTCCAGAGCTGGTTGAACGTTTTCCTTGACTTGGAGAGCTTTTACTGTATTGGATCCTACCGTAGCAAAATGGTGATTTAGCTCCGTTACTATATCCGTTGGGTCAGTCACAAGCCCAGAACTGGCTTCCAGAGTAGTGGGAAGTTCCACTGATTTTCTGGCTCTGCCACACGAACCATTAATAAAGTTCCAAAGTTTGGAAGTGTCACCCTGGAGTTGCCTAAAGCACGTCTTATAAAAATTTGTCTTGGCGTTACGAAGTTCACGCTTGTAGCGCAGGAAGCTACGATAATACGAAGACTTTGATTCTTCCGACTGCGCTTTTATATGCCAACGATAAAGCTTGTTAACGCTTTGCCGCAAGCGCCTTAACTTTGCAGAAAAATTGAACTTTGGATGCTGTTTCAAATTACTCTGGCAGAAATTGTTAAAGCATCTATTATATTCATTGACTAACAAATTACTGAAAACTTCAAAAGCTTCTTCCGTGCCGTCAGTGTCATACACTTTTAACCAGCTTAAACGGGCAACTCGGTCAAGAAACAAAGTGACACTCTTCCGATCGTGTATCCTTAATAAGGCTGTCGGAGCAGGTACGGCTTCTGTAACCGGAGAATACTTTCCAGATAAGAACACTACCACAGGGTAGTGATCCGAAAATAGCCTGGTGCACCAAACGACCGGGCAGATTTCCAGGAAATCCTCACAATTTCTAACAGCAACATGGTCAATACATGTACCGGAAGCGGGGCGAGTCACCTGCTTGACGACATGAAAAAAGCTTCTTTCCGAGAAAAATGATATATAGCTTCCCTGTCTGTATTAGCCAGCAAATTAATATTCGAGTCACCCATTACTATACATGGGAGAGCTGAACCCATTGGAAGTACCTCTTCCAACAAATCCAGTAGGACTTCCTTATGCGTGACCCTACTGGAATACATACCGATAACAACTCCTTCAAAACCGCACTTCTTTAGATGTACCCTGAGAACCTGTACGTTACCATCATCACTACTTTTAGCAAGCTTAGAGAGTATAAGGCAGTTCGAGCGTATGTACATGCCAACCCCTCCTCCCTGTTTACTAGTTTTACGTCCTGAGCCAATCAAATTAAAACCGGGGATGCTATAAGCGTTGTAGTCGCCTGATTTTAGCCATGTTTCGCTTATGACTACAACGTCTAGCCCAGAACCCTCTTGCATCAGTATGTCCCCCAGCGTTTCGAGTTGCCCTGATTTCTTGAGCCCTCCTGTTCCCGCATTAATGTGGATGGCTGCAAGAGTACTAAAAATTGGTGATTTTACACCGCTAAGAGTTACAACTTTAAATTCTGGCGGTCCCCACCATGTCTGGCACTGCCTTACATTTGTAGGGTTATGTGATATAATGTCATTTAAACTATCTAATGCCATGGTCATGTTATTACAAGGTATGTGTAAAATTCTAGTTATAATCCAATGTATTACAAGAAAGGGTAAGACTCTAGTTAAACTGCTTAAGTAACTCTAACAAAGGTGCAATTGCACTAAAAAGGCTCTTCAGACATCCCACTGCTTGTGGGCATATAGCATTTAAAATTCTCATGACGGGCTTAAACGCTGCAGCCACGCTTTTCTTTGTCCTGGGAGCCTGACGCATCCTTGGCTTCAGGAGCATCTTCGTTTTGCCGAACGTCGTTCTCTTCGTCGTAGAGGTAGGCTTAGCCAGCCGATTCATCGTTTGTTTCTGGGGGATCATTGTAATTCCCGGAAGATTGATTTTTACTTCTGGACCAGCAGCGGTTTCCACAACAACTGATCTCACAACTGATGCGTAAGAGCGACTGGAATCCTGCGTCGTGACAGGATGTCTAGCAGACAATTCCGGTGTTGATGAAGGAGCTTGATCAATCACTTTGATAGCTGTGGCGGGATGCTCTACACTGACTTGTTGCAGTAGTCTGCGCTCCATCCAAATCTTTCGCTTTTCAAGTTCGTATGCGCGTAACGGACATAATGACGAGGAAGATGCATGGCAACCCTTACAATTTACACATTTAGGTGCCTTTTTACATTCAGCTGCAAGATGGCCAGTCTCACCACAATTTCTACAAGCTATCTCATTTTTACAATTCGCGGCTATGTGACCAAGTTTTTGACATTTGAAGCACGCTTTAGGTGCACCAGCGTACATAACAACTTTATGCTTTCTGCACGCCAGAAATACCTCTGTGGGTGGCACACGATTAAAGCGTAGAAGAACTCTGTCTGTAGCAAACTCTGTAAGCTGATCACCCACGCGTCGCTTCCCAACTTCTCTCTTAACTGTCACCACGCCGTCCTGCTTCAGCGCTGCTAATATGTCCTCATCCGTGAAGCCGCGGTCAACCTGAGTAATCCGTGCCCAGTTGTTGTCCAGGTCTCTACAACTTGTAGTTACGCGGATTCCAAGAAGCTCTGTCAGCCCCAAAACCTTTTTGGTAACTTCAACTGCATTGGTCCAAACATGAATATAATTTGATTTCGATTCAGGTCTAGTGTCAGGGTAGAGCCGAAACAGCTCACTACAGAGAGCTAGCATGTTGCCCTGAAAAGGCCCGCTGCCGATATTTATTTCACCGTCACAGTCGTGCTCAATCCTCCGTGCAATTACAATACGGAAAACACCTTTGAAATTACGCACGGTGTTTGCCCTGATAGCCTCAATTTGTGACTGAAGTTTTCCAAGCCTCTTTGCCGTATCTTTATTTATCACCTGGGTCCATCCATTACCCGAAACATTCTTCCCAGCCTCTTCAGTATCCACAATCAGCTGAGTTGCCGGCAACTCAATACCATTGGCGATCTCTTCATTTCGAGAACCGTCAGCTGTGACGTTGTTCACCACAGCTGATGCTACTGAGTGCACCGTTGGCAGGGTCGCCGCTTTGGAAACATTTACATCTTTTAAGCTACTGCTTGCTGCACACACTTTCAAATTCGCCTCTGCTTGCCCTGTCTCCCCCATCAGCTTCTCCTTCTTCCCCTTTGACTCTTCTTGCGGCTCTGCTTTACGTTTATTTACAGCGGTTGCTCCTCTCCTCTTCGTTTCTACCGGGGCTTTATTGTCCGTAGCTCCCATGATTTGCCGACTAAAACAGCAACGCACGTAGCAGACGACCGGTGAAATCAGTTTTTGCTGCAGATTACACGTCCGCCGAATCCTCCTCTCATTGAATAGTCTGGCGTCTAGATGTAGAAATGTTGCCCAAAGCTGCACTCGTCGTAATGTCAACAGCCTGCTTCACCACACTGCAAAGTAGACAGCGCAGCTGTTTCTACCACGAATGTACCACAGTTGTATGTAGCCGTAAAGTCTCACCCAGCAAGATCCATACTGGCGCTGAAAGCTTGAGATACCAGTCTCACTTGTGAACACAACCACAACGACAGATGCACAGACTTACAAGAAATCACCTGTACACAACTCCGCCGTACAACCCCATCATAGGCACTCAAAGCAGAAGAGAGTCGACAAGCATCAGACACTCCGCCGCGCTCCACAGCACCGCATTCACAGCACTCAGTCAATGCCAACGATCGAAAACGTGAGAAGGTGGCGCACACAATTCACCGTGTCTCAGCATCGGGCCCCATTGGGACAGACGTGACAGAAGACTCGCCCCATGCTCAACACGATACAAGGCAAGAGACGGGTCACACAAAATCACCAATCTCACACGGAGACCTCTACACCCGATGCACTCCCGACGAAGGCCGGTTGCAGACTGTAGATATCGTCTCATCTTCTTCTGATTGTTTGTGCAAGGTTTGCTCTCGCCGCTCGTTGTCTGGTCTGCTCGTACGGTACGGTGGTCTTCTCGGCAAGTACCTTCATACATACATAGATCACATTTTAAGGCAATCGCAACCGCATATAGTCGTTGTGCCACTATTGCGACTATTCATTGGATCGAGGAAAGGCAACGGCGCAAATATAATACAACATATTTTTGTTTAAAACAAAAGCTGTTCAAGCCTACTGTAGCCATCACATTGGCGGATGCAGCGCGCAGTCCGCCAATGAAAGGCCTGATTCACAACACCTAATCTTGCTTTTTCTCGTAGGGCGAACATGATTTTTCTGAAAACATAACCCTATGACGTTTATGGCAAACAAAATATTAAGCGACTAGCACAGGGATGGCGTAGATACAATTTTTTTTTTAAAAGGGGTTGTACAAACCGGCCGGAGTCCTCATATTGTAGTATGGGACGCGCAGTCGTCCAAGCAAGGACAATCCCGGGGGAAACATTACTATTCTCTGATCGTACTAGTTGACTTACGCGATCTTATACGATCTTGCTGTTTCGGTAGCGAAAATAAAACGTTTGCTCGAAGGACTATAACGCTTCGCAGCGGAATAGTTAGTTGTTATGGACTGTGCCCTTCAAGTTGCATTAAAAATGTAAATAAAGTACCTTAAATAAACAATACAACAGAGTTGTCTTTGATCTATTGCGCGTTCTTATTTTTCACAATTTTGTACGGCCTTCTGTACGTTACGGCATCTGATTGTACCTGAGACAAATTACGCTGTATATGAATAAATATGTACACGTAAATATAGGTCAATTGTTCCTTATTACATTACGTATTTTGATACTCTAGCGGATTTGTGTTTTTACAATTTCGTTGAATTACTTTTTCGATTCTACGCTTTGTAAAACCGAAACTATCGCATTATATATATATATATATATATATATATATATATATATATATATATATATATATCTATATATATCTATATATATTCACACGGCTGTATTAAAAGCAAACAAATTCTACAGAAACGCGGCTAAACTAAATGTTATTCTTTTGCTGGCAAGAAGCGGGCTTATACGCGCTCAAAGGCTCGCTTGAAGACTTCGTTTCGGGAAAGGGTTCTGTAAACACGTCGAGGTATTTTAAGATTTTCAAATTCGGCCTCGGAAAGACGCAGTATACGACGAGACGATTTCGCAGAGAACCTCTGCTAGTAGGGATAGGGGGCGGCAGTTTTATTGGGCTTCACTGAGGGAGCTAGGGCCAGAAAAAGTCTGTCACTTCAGATAGTAGTTGCAGTTTTATATAAACAAACCGTTGTATTGGGCATGGCAGGACAGAGGGTTAGAGTCAGCATTTGTGCTTACAACGTCCTAGCGCGACTGACGCCGGCACGCTAAGATTCTTTGTCCGGACTTTGCTATCGTTCCTCTGGCTCGGTGCAGACACCTGCCTCTCAGCGGCGCACAACCTGCTTAACTTCATCGTCATCGTCGTCGTCGTCGTCGTTTGACGTTTCTGCTATATAGTCGGCCTCACCTCGGACCCTCCATTATGAGATCAACGCGTGCCGCTCAAAGCTCCTCCCATAAGCCCGAACTATAACTGTCAGGTTTGACTCCATCTAGTTTTATATGACAGCCTTACTTACCTCCACCAGCTAGCCTAAACAACAAGAAACTAGCTCGCTGTGTCTGAGTAGCACGTTTTACCGCTGGCCTCTGCCGAGCCTGAGTGCTAATCTTGTCATGTCGCCGTGACGTTGCTTAGGATCACTCTCCACTCTGTCTAATATAGTTTTTTCTGGATTTGCTGCGAATAGAGCGCAATAGTCGATAAAACTCGGCTCTATTATGATGAGTCGTATATAGAGCCGAAGATCCACACACGTTGACAAGTGTTTAATACGTAGTTGCTGTATATATTACTGTTTTACTTTTGTGGCTTTTCTCTTTTGTGCTGCCACTTTTAACCAATGTCCGAGCAGTTTAGGTTCAAGCCTCTAAATTAAGCCGTTAGTCACTTGAGTGGCGAAGCTTTGAGTTTCTCGGATGGGGTACATACCCGCGACCCAGACTCTTTGCCACTTAGCTGAGCGGAATAGATGTTACATTTGGTGGGGCTGCGTAGCACGAAGGAGTTGATTGCGCCTAGTCATTGATATAATGTACCATTAGAGTAACGAACGGTATGCACACAAATAGTGATGGAAAAATACCTCTAATGCCAGTGGTAGAAGTAGTTTCTCCCTATATTAACGAAAAAAAATCTACTCACTACAAGCGAGTGAATTGCAGAGATATTTCAGCTAACTTCTTGGGATAGATAAAGCCGCAGATTTCATGACAACTGCAACTTGCTCTTTTTCACATCGCTTTTATTTGTCGAGTTTCTCTACATGATTTGTATGCATTGTAATGCATTGATGGACGAGGCGGATACTAATTTGAAAAGGGTGACAGACGCTGCGGCCTGGTTCAAAGCACTAAATTAGACGTCATAGTCCCAAAAAAAATTGAGTCCTGGAGTATATATATATATATATAAATATATAAACGCGTATTGGCGTAAGTAAATACCAACTACAACTTTTTGTAGGAACGGTGCGTATATGCATTCACCCTCCTCCACAAAAAATGCCGCAATTCTCTCTCTCCCTTTATATATATGTATATACACAGGGTCCACCATACCGGTATGCACTTATTTAAAGGTTTGGTAGAACTCGCCAAGAAAACATTTTTGCCTAATATATATATATATATATATATATATATATAAATATATATTTACATATAGTGATATACACAGGGTCCACCATACCGGTATGCACTTATTTAAAGGTTTGGTAGAACTCGCCAAGAAAACATTTTTGCCTAATATATATATATATATATATATATATATATATATATATATATATATATATATATATATAAATATATATTTACATATAGTGATATCTAAAAGAGATAAGAGAGGCAAGTTCAGTTAGCTGAGTAAAATGACAAATATATTCGGTTATGCATTCATGAGATGCAGCAGTAGCTACCGGCGCCGCAGGGCATAGCTGCCGCATTACCGTTGATGTTGCTGAGTGTGAGGCATAGCCAGCCTCAGTCCCAATGGAGCCTTCGAAGTCAAGCTACCCAAAATTCAAATGCAATAGCAAGATGATGAGATGAATCACGATAGGCAGGCTCTCGTGTCTCACCTGCATCAATCAAATGCTTTGGCAGCTTGACAGCCCGGGGGACTGTCTGAGGTACAGTAACAACCGAATAGAAACGCCCTCTCTCTCTCTATCTCTCGCTCTCTATCCGGTAAAATGCAGCCTAGCTCAGGCTATTTGAGCTTTAAGGCTAAAGACGCTCAAATAGATGCATATATGTTTCTCTCTGTAGGTAAAATATTTAAAGGTTGGAACCGGCACTCCCGCTACATCTCAAATGCAGTCGGGGCGCATCGTCATCAATAGGAAGGTAAAGCATCACACAGACGCTGTAGTCGAAAGTGGCGGGAAACATCGTGTAGGCAGCAATGGGCTGTGATATAATTCTACTTTATATATATATATATATATATATATATATATATATATATATATATATATATATGTTCAGTTATTGCAATTGCGAGACTGTGAGAGCGGATTCCTCATCCTCTGATCGCTCAGAGTATCATATATAATGATTTTATTAAAAAGCGACAATTCTCACCCGAGAACATGTGCGCTGTAAACAATACCCTATCTCGTATAGAGTGTGCTGGGACTAGTTCAGCAGAGTGCCCCGAACAGACGTCCTGTGTTGGACGTCGAGATCGAGACGCTCCTTCAAGAAAGCCGCAGATCTCTTGTCTTCGGATGCAAAATTCAGCTGCTTACCTGAAATATAATGGGTTTGCGGAGGACGTCGCTTGGGCTGCTCCGAACCTCGAACGCTAACGGTTGGAACTCGCGTGGATAACCTATTGACGCGTATTTCGCGAGCTTCTCCGTTCTGGCTAGATTAAAGTGCTAAAGAGTCGGTTATTGTAGCGCTACAGACAGGCATTCTGCCCGGACTGAAAGGGGTAAGAGTCACCATATCTAGGGCGCTTGCCATTGTTGCCATTGTCAGCGGAGAGATCCGGGGGTTCTAGAATTTAGGGGAATTTGCAAGGCCAGAGCGCTCGGCAGAAGATATCGTTAATAGCGGAGTGCCTGACACGTTCCTTCGGCACTGACGATACACGATAGCCCGTGATGGGCCAACTTGTTGTTATCACCAGTGCATATGTATGGGTCGGCCATATTTGCATTGATGGGGGAGACAAAATCACAGCCGAGAGGAAAACCTGCTTCGATGCGGGTCGTTTCGTCGTCCAAGAGGGTACTCAGTGGGGCGCTTGGCAGCGTCGTCAAAAGCACCCGCGAGTAAGCTACGATACATAGGCAAAGATGCACTTCAGTCGTGTTGGATTAAAGAACTCGTAGAACTCTAGAAACTATGCATTTTTCATATGGAGTGGGCGGGAAATGTTTCTTAGGAACGGTTATACCGATGTTTCCCACAACTTCAGATATTGTAAAATGGGACTCGCACAAATCCAGATATTGTGAAATCAATTGATCCCGTTTAACGTCTTAAAAATATATTTTTTTAAAAAGTTGCACTACTTTTATGAAACACACATATACAGGAAATAAGCATTTATCGTGTATCATTTTGATTCTAAAATAATGGCGGTTCGATTCGTGATATAATTACCCTAAGCCGTTTTCCCTAACGGATTTCATATATATATATATATATATATATATATATATATATATATATATATATATATACGGGCTTGACAATGTGAACACGTTCACCTGAAGACTATTGATACCCTCATCTTATGTTAGAATTCTTTAAATACACGTATACGGTGCACTTAAAAAACAGCAGTACAAAACATGTTATAATAATTAGTGAGCTATAGTCTAATGGAATAGTAGAAAAATCATGCTGAAGTGAATAAACAGCGCAGTAAGCTAGAGTGCGGGATGCGGCAGAAAAGCCTCTTTTTCACAGAAAACCTGCAAAACGATTTTAGTTTAGGACATATGCGCACGATTCATTTACCTTTTCTTTACAATTACTTTCATTAGATGGTACAAGCCGCTTCAAACAAGTGCATGTGCACTTTGGTGTACAAATGAAACAAGATCGATTTTAGGCCGCTTGTGTATGCGTTTTGTGAGTTTTTAATTTGCCAAGTTGGCTGGTAAGCGTTAAGGGGAGAATATATGTAGAAGAAGAAGAAGAATGAAGCGGAGAAAAGCTATGTACGATTGTCACATGACAGACAAACACCGATGCTGGCCGCCGTGAGTGTGGTTTGTTAGCGAAGTGACAAACTGGGCAAACTGCGAAATGAAACAAAAGCTACAGTTGTTGGTGGGAAAGCTTTACAAATAGCAGTATGTGGTGACCGGCAAGTGGTCAGTGCCCATTTTCAGCAGCGTCTCGATGAACCCCTGCTACTGCTACTTCGATGAGGCCAGCAATGAACGACCAGCAACGACGGCTCTAAACCCAGCGAGATTGGTAAACAACGAGCTGCTGACCAGCACGCCAGACGCCAGATTTAGGACCATCGCGTCGGCCTCTGCGATCGAACACCACGATGCCCTAAAGGCCACCACCACCGGCCTGGCCGCTAGTCAACCCCAGTGCAATGTCGTCTGTGAAGCAGCCTAAGTGAGGCGAACTTCAAAGGCCTTCCGGCGGCCCTTCCGTCTTGGCCCGTCTTTGAAGGTGAACGTCTAACTGCCAAATTTGGCTGACGGCGCAAAGGTGCATCGAAATAGCTCCAAGTCGACGGCTGCTGCTGCTGCCGCTGCAGCCGCCCCTTGTTGCCGCCTGAGCGAATTTGATGTCGAAATCTATTTGTAGATGCGAGAGGAGGTTTGCTTGCATGCGATTCGCCGACGTCATCGGTGCTCAGCTATTGCGACCAATCGGTCGTGCCTTGTAAGGCCACCCGACACGATAATGGCCGGACCCGCCTCGAGGGCGAAAGGAACACTCTTCGAGAGATCTTGATTGATGACCTGCCTACGACGGTGGACCTTCCGTTGTTGCAAGTGGCTCTTCTAGCTCTTGTTTCGATATACGCGCACACCCAAACAACCAACCGTGGATAGAGCAACGTGAAACTACTTTTCAGAACTATCGTTATCAGGTTATATAAATATATATATGTATATATATATGCACAGACACAAGCGATAGCCTTTTCTGCAAAATGCCCTGAATGGTCACAATTGTTTGAATTGTGTAATTATGGAAATTTCAAGCTCAATGAGGAATTTCTAAATTTAAATAAATTTGCCGTCTGGAAAAAACGGTCCCATAAAAAAAAAACATATATATATATATATATATACAGGGTGTTCCTATTTGTGTGTCCAAAACGCTAGGGTATGGTCAAACTCGGTGAGAAAATCATTTTTGCCAATGGGTGGAAGCCGGGAAAACGTTTTGTTTAGGAGTGAGGATGAAATTTATAAAAGCAGTTATTCTGTCTTTTTTCTTCTACATAGTTGTGCAAAATCTACGTTTGCGGGAGAACCAGTCAACGCACAAAGGAACTGATCATACCGGCGAGTTTGGCGGAAAATTCTGCACAATAAAGTATACATTACTAGCTTGCGTAGCAAAAAACGAATAGCCAGATTAAGGAAAGTCATAAAAAGTCAAAATGTTACGTTACCGCTTTTTTTGTGCAACATCGTAATTTTTTCCATTACGACCGAAAATGTACGTTCAAAAGACTACTCTCAGGCAATAGCAAATTTAATACCCACTACATTCTTACCAAAGTGATGGTGCTGCGTTACGTAGTTGCCAAGTAACTACGTTTTTTCGACAGTCATATCGAAAGCGAAGGCATGCATACTTGCATAGGGTGTATGAGAAAGTTAGGTACGTATTTTGAGGTTTGGTAGAACTTAGCAAGAGAATAATTTTTTCTAATGAAAAGAGGGGGCGGAAACATCTTGGCAAAATGCTACGGTTCTGGACGTGAAAACTTTAACGTGAAACATAACAACTATGACTGTCGAAAAAGCTTAGTCACTTGGCAACTACGTAACGCAGCACCATCACTTTGGTACGAATGTAGTGGGCATTAAATCTGCTATTGCCTGAGAGTAGTCTTTTGGACGTGCATTTTTGGTCGTAATAGAAAAAATTACGATGTTGCACAAAAAAAGCGGTAACGTAACATTTTGACTTTTTATGACTTTCCTTAATCTGGCTATTCGCTTTTTGCTACGCAAGCTAATAATGTATACTTTATTGTGCAGAATTTTTCGCCAAACACGCCGGTATGATCGGTTCCTTTGTGCGCTGACTGGTTCTCCCGCAAACGTAGATTTTGCACAA